>PVJN01004530.1:0-39088 GCA_004026805.1 Lasiurus borealis
GTTGTTTCTTTGTTTCCTCATTTTGGTTACCTGTTTGTATTTGTGACTATATGTTAGGTATATCTGCTATGCCTCTCAATCTCTAGTGTAGTACAGTGCCAAAGGCTATTTCTGACTAGTTAGATCAGGCAAAGACTCAAAAGCCTCCAGAGACCACCTCTGGCTGCAGACTGATAGGATTCCTCTTGATCTGCCCTCAAGCTATCATCCACAGATAAGGCAAATGTTCTTTAAACTGGGTGGGGTCTGTTTCTCCCTGGAGGTTAATTGTTATTCTCAGTCTCCTAAGGAGCAAGGTGTTTTCCAATGGGTGGGTCAGCTTTCTTCCCCCTAGGCAATGCCATCTGCAGAGCAATTGTTTGCATGAGAAAGATTACTCAGAATGAGGGAATGGCTCAGCCCAGGAAACTTGGGTGTCTGCCTTCTGAGCTCTAACCCCAGAACCTTCCATCCTGGCTTCTGCTCACCCAGCTCCAGTCCAGTCTGCTGTTCCTCTGTCAACACAAGATGGGTGGCTCTGCAGGGAATTTTGTGTTGGCCCTTTAAGAGGGGGCCTGACCCCTAACTGGTTTGGCTCAGTGGATAGAGCATCAGTCTGTGGACTGAAGGGTCCCAGGTTCAATTCCAGTCAAGGGCATGTACATTGGTTGTGGGCACATTTCCCAGTAGAGGTTGTGCAGAAGGCAGCCAATTGAAGTTTCTCGCTCATCGATGTTTCTAACTCTCTATCCCTCCCCCTTCCTCTCTGTAAAAAATCAATAAATATATATTTAAAAAAAAGGGAGGGGGCCTGAATTTCCAGTTGCCTCTCCCTTGTAGATAGCTACCCCACTGCGTTTCACAGCCAGATTTTATGTGGTACCCTTCTCAGTTCTGGTGCTCTCTGCTGTGGGGTCCGGCTTGGGGATTAGACCCCAGAGTTCTCAGTGGCAAACGCCCACAGCTGAGATATCTCTCTGGAACTTCAGTTGCTGTCTGTGGGGGCTCAGCCAGTCCTTTTGCACCTCCGCCCCACCCACCAGTCTCTATGCGGTCTCCACTTTCTGTCTTCGGGTATGAGGGTTCTCTCCAGCGAGTCTTCAGCTGATTATTCAGGAAGTTTTTCTTTTTTTAGTTGCAATTCCAGTTTGGACCTGGGAGCATGTCCCTGCGGCTTTTATTTACTCCGCTGCCATTTTTAATCCCCATGACTCACTTATTAAGAATTGCCAAATCCAGGCTCCAGTGACTTTAATGTGAAAGCACTATTTTCTTTACAAAAATGGAAGTGGACCCCCACTGCTATTTCTGCAGCCTGCTGGAGGGAGCTTCTGTAGATCTGGCCCTCCCCGGAGGAATCTCTTGCTTATATCCCTTTGTGGTCATCAGAATTTGTAACCAGACAATCAGTGGGTCCCTGCTGCCTGTCACTTCTTGAGCCAATTAAGCAGAGACAGAGTTGAATCATATCTGAGTGTTTATTCCAGTGCTGCTGGCAGTATGGGAGAGCAGCAAGTCATCCGCCAAAATGTGCTCTAATATGTTAGTGTTTAAAGAAGTTATTCATATATTTACTGGTAATTAAATATATATGATGTTCCAGCTAAATTGGCGTGGCTCAGTGGCTGATTGTTGATCTATGAACCAGGAGCTCATGATTTAACAATTCCCGGTCAGGGCAAATGTCCGGGTTGTGGGCTCGATCCGCAGTAGGGGCTTGCAGAAAGCAGCTAATTGATGTTTTTGTCTCTCTCTCTCCCTCTCCCTTCCTCTCTAAAATCAATTAAAATATGTGTCCTATCTAATAAAAGAGAAACATGCAAATTGACCGTATCTACACTACGCCCACAAGCCACACCCACCAGTCAATCAGGAGTGAGCATGCAAATCAACCAAACCAAGATGGCTGTTAATTTGCATATCCCGGTGCAGAGCAAAGACTGAAGACATTGTAGAAGGAAGCCAAGCGCTGCAGAAGGGAGGGAAGCTGTGGAGAAGCAAGCAAGTGGGGTGCAGAAAAGGGAGGGAAGCAGGCGGGGTAGCGGAGACTGCCACAGGAAGCCCTATTCTTGTAGAAATCTTTCTGCAATGGGCCTGTGTGTGTGTGTGTGTGTGTGTGTGTGTGTGTGTGACACACCTTATACCGGCTGATGATGGCATTACGGAAATGGAGGAGCAGGATCATGGGACAGTCGACAGAGAGGCATACTTTCCACTCGAGCAGGAGAGGGGCATCTCTCTGGAGGTGACATATAACCTGGGTCTTGGAGGATGAAAGGGTGGTGGAAGAGTGGAGTGAGCACTGGCATCCTGGATGGATGGATGGATGGATGGATGGATGGATAGGTGGACGAACCGAGAGATGAGGCTGGGTTGGAAAGATGTATGACTGCCCCCGACCTGTCCAACACAGAATGAGGCAACAGGTGGCCTGTGCACTCCTCGTTCCTATCCAGGGCTACATCAGAGAATCATCCAGAACCCTTGGTTCCAGAATGCATTCGCCACACCCAGGCAAGGCCTAAGAAATCAGTTTCAGGAGCGGTGCTTAGTCATGTGCTTATGGGAAAGGCCCCAAGGAGTTTTGATCAGCACCACTAACTCCTCTCCCAAAGTGGAGCAGACCAGGCTTAGAGAGGGGATTCTTTCTTCATTCAGTCATTCAGTGGGTATTTATCTAGTTGGCACATCCACCTGGCAGTACTATGGTGAATAAAACAAAAATACCTGCCCTCATTCAACATTTGGGCTCACTCTTTGTAGCAACACTATGTGGTATCATTTTGACCATCCCCCGTTTGTTTAAAGAAAAGGCATCAGGCACAAAAGGTTAAGGGAATGCAAACAGTACATGCTGGAGCCAGGATTCAGTTGTGGACTCTGAGAGGCACCTTCTTCTCTGAGGCTGCTTACTGAGAGTCTCTGGGGAACCCAGCCCCCAGGTGATACGTATGCATAAGGAATGGCCTCTGGTTTTATAAGCAGAGCCAGAGTCAGAGAGAGTACTGGAGCAGTGGAAGGGATTCCAGAATGTTCCCCATGCAGTACCACCACAGTGCATGCTGCATTGTGGCTGTAACCACTCTCGGTGGCAGAGCCCCTCTGCTCAGCACTCCCCAGCCTGCAGACACTTGTTTCACAAACACATGCACACATACATGTCTCTGGATAAAACTGTGAGCTCCCTGTGCTTCGTTTATCACGTGATCCCTAGTACCACAAAGAAAGAGGAGACACAAATGATGGATGGATGGATGGGCAGATGGGCGGATGGATGGATAGATGGATGGGCAGATGGATGGATGGATGGGTGGATAGGTGGGTGAGTAGGTAGATGAATGGATGGATGAGTGGGTGGATGCATGAATGAATGGACAGGTGTGTATAGGTAGATGGATGGATGGATAGATATATAGGTGGGTGTGTGGATGGGTAGATGGATGCACGGATGGATGGGCAGATGGATGGATAGATAGATGGATGGGCGGATGGATGGATGGATGGGTGGATAGGTGGATAGGTGGGTGAGTAGGTAGATGAATGAATGGATGGATGGGTGGGTGGATGCGTGAATGAATGGACAGGTGGGTGTGTGTATAGGTGGATGGATGGATGGATGGATGTATAGGTGGGTGTGTGGATGGATGGATGGGTGGATAGGCAGATGAACAGAGAGATGGAGTTGGTTTGGGAAGATGCACGGCTGCCTTGAGAGAGCAACAGGAAGATGAATGTGGAATTAACAGGCTAATCAAACCCTCAGAACAGTGCTTTCCCCAGAGGCTAATGGCCACATTTTTTCTGTTCCCATTCTCAGAACCCAGAGCGACCCTGGCCTGGCCTGTGGTCCCTGGATTTCACAACCACTCCCTGTAGCGGAACTGTGCTCCTGATATAGTCCCATCCCTCAGGCCCCCCTCTCTCTTCCCATGTGTGTCTCCCAATCACCTCTACCCCCGCTCTGCTCAGCACCTTGATTCCCAGCCCTGCCTCCAGATTGGTGCATAGTTTTTTAGAAGAGGCATCGATGACAGCCCCAGTCTCGAATGCAGAATACATTCTGACAAATTTTTAAAAATGTATTTTTTAATTGATTTTTTAGAGAGGAAGAGAGAGGGATAGAGAGTTAGAAACATCGATGAGAGAGAAACATTGATCAGTTGCCTCCTGCACACCTCCTACTGGGTATGTGCCCACAACTAAGGTACATGCCCTTGATTGGAATCGAACCAGGGACCTTTCAGTCCGTAAGTCAACGCTCTATCCGTTGAGCAAACCAGTTTCGCACATTCCTATCACCCACCCTGACACAGAGCCCGCTTTCATGCATGGATCTTCGAGGAGGGAGGGGACATCTGGGAGCAGTCACATCTCGTCACTATGTCCATCTGTGGTCGCCACAGGCCCCGCCCAGCACGGGAAGGCTGCAGGTCACTGCGACTTGTTTTCCTTCCCAGCCAGACCCTGAGATAGGATCGCCATTCCACCGAGAAGTGAGCTTCCTTTGGGCTGTGCGTCTTCATTAAAGAAGACCCTAGTTCTTAGGGAAGCTGGAATGCTGGCATCCTTTTCGGAGTGACACCGCCACACTCCACTTCAAATAAGTGAACCTTTCCAGCCTAAACAAGGCACTGGGTGGGCATGCTGAGCGCGCACGCCTGCAGACTGGCTGAGCCCTTTCAGAAGGAGCGAGTGGGCAGGCCTGGGTTTGAGGCTAAGGAACGTAAAATAATGAGATCTTGTTTTTGAGGCGACAGCCACTGCCCTATTCATGGAAAACAGGGAGGAAAGCAGAGAAACTGTTTAAATTGCTGGGGGTCAGGCAGAGTCCTCCCTGGGGTAGAATCCAGTTACACCACTTTCTTTCTTTTTTCTTTCCTGTATTTATTAGAGAAGGTAAATATACGAGTTTTTAATTTTTGTTTTGTTTTTAGCAAGATGTGTTTATGCAGATTCTTCTCTGTGCGATCTCCATCTCTGATTTGTCCCCACACTCCGGCCCTGTGAGTGGGTAGAGGAATGAATGGATGGATGGGTGGGTGGAGGTGGGGGGAGGGGAAGAAGGGAGGGAATTTCTGCCCTTACTTCCAGGGACCAGAAAGTGGGGGGAGGGACTTCCAGGGACCAGGAAGTGGGGGGAGGGGAGCAGAGTCCTCCCGCATCTGCTTTTTCTCAGTCCTCTGCTCCAGATAGACCCTCTGCAGAGTGGGTCATTTCAGGGTGCCTTTTCTGCTCCCCTACAGTAGGGAACACAGCGGGCTGCACAGCTGGGCGGCGGGAGAAAGCAGAGGCTCTTGCGAGCTTCAGAGCTCACACAGTGGCATGGAAGTTTGGGGTTCCACCTGCACCGGGGTGACCTCTAGTCCAGGTGTGTTGGACAGGCAGCTGGTGGAGGAGAACCTGGAGACCCTGAGGCTCCCTGCTGCCACTGGGTAATTGCTGGGCGGTCATGTGACCTCTCTCCAAGTTGCACTTTTCTCATTTCCAAACTGGGACAAGGATGCTGATTCCTCTCTGGATGGATGGCCCTGTGAGGGTCACCTCCTTCACTTCCTGTCCGTCTGTGCTCACATTCGTGATGTCCCTGCTGTTCCCAGTCTCCTTTGCTCTGCATTTTCTCTCTTTTCACAGCCCTCACCACCGTCTGACATTGGATAGGATGGGCATTTGCAGTGCATTATGTTTATTTTTAATGAGCTCTTTCCCCCATTGGAATGCAACCTCATTAAGGGCTGGGATCTGTATTGACTCTGCATCTCGTCCTCCCTGAAATTCCCCGACACACACAGGTGTTGGGGAGAGCTGAAACCCCCCCCCCCCCCCAAGCAAAGAAAACAGGCCGCTGTGGGCCCGGCGCCGGCCGGCCGGGCTCTGAGAGGCGGACGTGAAGAATTTCACAGCACAGGACCTGTGGCAGGGTCACCGTGTGATGGTGATAAAACAAGACAAAAACAAGGCGGCTCCATAATCAAGAGTGAGCCCGGAGGAGAGCCAGAGCGCCGCCGTCCACAGAAATTGCAGTCCTGCCCTCTCAGCCCCCGCAGAGGCCGGCTGTTGCTTTACCGATTCCAGCTCAGGCCTGCTCTCTGCCTCCCGCCCTCTGGATAAACGTCGTGAGGACACCTGGCCACTGAATTCCTGCTTTCTGGCAGCACCCGCCTCCTGGAAGCCTCCCCCAAATCACTGAAGGAGCCCAGACTCTACGAGGTGCACCCCTGATATGCTCTTACCGAGACCCCTGTGAGTCTCGGTGGCCTGGTAACCTCAACTTTGTGTGACCTCGGTTGTGTTGCTGGGGGTCTTGGCCCGGAGGCCTCAGCATCTCATGTCGTGGTGAATCAAACGTCGTAATTAGGCATCATTACACCAAAGCGTAGGTTATTATTACTAGCTGAACGGTATTGAACAGATGTGTTATGCGCTGGGCCGGAATTTTCTAATCTGCCAAATGAGAGGGTTGACCAGACGACTCACTAGGTTTCCATCCAGTTGGCACGTTCAGGAACAGTGGTACCTCGAGATACGAGTTTAATTCGTTCTGTAACCTTGAGGCGTGGGAAACTATGAGACACTGAGTCGAGGTAAACTGGTGGGTTGTGTGTAGCTAGCCGATCCTCGCGATGACTCCTATCTCAACTGTTGCTCGTATTTCAAAGCAAAAATCACTTACTGGATGGCTGGTATCTCAAAAATCTCGTATGTTAGGGCACTCGTATCTTGAGGTACCACTGTATTACTAAGCATTTGCTGTGGGATGGACGTTGCGGAGATGGTAAAGGAAGTGGATGGGGGAGATGGCATCTTGGAATTCCCTCCTGGGCTGTAGCACTGACTTCTGTGTGGTGCTGGGCAAGAGATTGGGCCCCACACTTATTTTTATTAACTATGACAATGCGATGATGATGATGAACAATAGAGATCACGATATTAATGATAGCAATAGTATTTGTTTTCTAGAGCTTGCAGTGTTACCCGAGTCAAGCTCCCGTTCATTCTTGTAGTAACCCAACGAGGTAGCTGCTGTTTCTCCATCACAGAGGAGTGAAGTAACTTTCCCAAGACCACACAGCAACATTGGAACTGGGATTCAAACTTAGGTCTTTGTCATATTAAGTCATCGAGGATTATAGTGTGACTTCCCAGCTCAAACTCGTAATCATGACGCATCTGTGAACTAACTGTGCACTGAGGCGATTACTCCTTGAAAGATATCCCACCATGTTCAGCATGAACCCTGCTTTAAAACGTGCCGTTTCATCGGGATGCTTCGTGTGTCTCTCCCCCCACACACACATCTCTCTCTCTCTCTCTCTCTCTCTCTCTCTCTCTATCTCTCTCTCTCCATGGTTGAAACAAAGCCAGATGTGGTAGAATAAAAATGTAGGGTTGGGAGCATATGCTTGAAGGCATGGAAGCTGAGAGAAGGGAGAGCCTGGTGGGCTGGGTGGATAGAGAGCAGGTCCAACTCCGAGATGCAGGGCTGGGGACCCAAGGTATTAATTATCCTGGCTTTTTTAAAAAAAAAATATATATATATATATATATATATAGAGAGAGAGAGAGAGAGAGAGAGAGGAGTACTTAATTCTGGTTGTTGTCTTCGTTTTTTTATTTTTTTAAATTGGAGTCTAATCCCTTCTCCTTATTTCACACAGTAGGTCCCACTTGGGGAAGCCCTTGATGGATGGTCACGGTCACGGTCACGAGCTGTGGAAATGTGAGGCCTCCCTGAACTGTAGGAGGAAGGCACGGGCAGTCTTAAGGCATTCCGCCACACAAAAGCCAGGTGCTAAGTGACCCCTCTGCCTTCCCTACCCAAACTTTAGAAAGGAGGGTTGCCATAGGAACCGTGACCCGGTCATCTGGCAGATGTAGACTTGTTTGGGGGGAATGTTTTTTTAAAGACCTTTTCGGTTCCGTGCAGGGTCTTAGGAGCAGGAGTGTGAGCCTGCTGGGCTGGAACTTCATAGCAGATACTGTCAGAGGACTTAAAAAATGTCCGGAAGATTTAAAAAATGTACGATGATTTAAAAAGTGTCTGGAGGACTTAACCAAAAAATCTGTGTCGCCTGATTTCATTTTGATTGCGCACGTTTCTGGCTTTTCTCATGGACGACTAAATGACCGCAGGGAGTGTTTGCTTTTTGGCACAGGAAGTTCCTAGTTCGAAGCAGACTATCTGCATTGGTCATTGTGGGGCACGAAGACTCTGCCACATGGAAACAGGCTCTTCATTTTGTGACCATCAGTGAGCATTGGCAGGGGCAGCAGGAATCGCTGGTTCTATTATTGATCGGGGGCAGCGGCTTATACTTAGATGATTTAGGGGAGGAGAAAACTGATGAGCTGGGAATTTTTAGACGACCGTCACGCAGTTCATTGGATGCAGCCTGTGTGCACGTCAGCTGAAGGTATCCACACGGGTATTTTTGAGATGACAACGGGAGTTAGCAGTGTTGCTGATTTATTCAGCAAGTAGTTATTGTTGCCTACATGTAAAATCCCTGTTCTGAACAAATCCCAGAATTTAAGCTGTGAATGGTTGGAATTTAAACTAGACTCCATATTATTCACGTGTTCAATGTATCTTATTAGATTCTAATTTTAAAAAATATTAATTTCATGTTGGATGAAAAGTTTCAGAATAGTCGGGTTGGATATAATTTGGGTAACACGAAAAAGAGATAACTCTGTATATGTGTTTGTCTGAAGCATTTTTGAATACATGGAAGAAACAGAACAATCATCAGTCTAACATAGAATGTAGTCATCCATGGCTGCCAGCAGTATTCACAGAGACACAACAGGTGTTATGTGCCCCCTGATGAACCTTGATCTAGAGATGGGCTCCCTGGGAAGGTGGAAGGCAGAGGTACATGTTAAGTGACAAACAGTGATAACCGTGAAATTCCAGGCAGTGGGAAACTATAGAAAAGCAACTCAGGCCCTAACCGGTTTGGCTCAGTGGATAGAGCATTGGTCGGCCTGCGGATTCAAAGGTCCCAGGTTCGATTCCGGTCAAGGGCATGTACCTTGATTGTGGGCACATCCCCAGTGGGAGGTATGCAGGTGGTAGCTGATCATTGTTTCTCTATCATCAATGTTCCTAGCTTGCTATCCCTCTCACTTCTTCTCTGTGAAAAAATCAATAAAATATATTAAAAAAAAAAAAAAGCAAAGCAACTCAGTTCTCCATCAAATTAATCATAGGGAGGAAAAAAGGATGGAGCAGGCACTTTAGATGTCAGATGATGTTCAGGAATTAATGTGTTGTGTTTTTTTTTAACCTTTATTCTGAAATGCAAAGCTCTTTTTAATTACAGTATAGATGACATACAATATTATATTAGTTTCAAGTCTACAACATAGTGGTTTGACATTTACGTACCTTAGGAAGGGATCACCAGAGAATTCTATGTGGAACCTAAAAAGCTAAGCCAATGAGCAAACGCAGCACAACAAAACAGACTCAGAGATACCTACAACCAGCAGGTGGTGACCAGAGGGTTGGGCAGTGGGGGATGGGAAAGAGGTGGACAAACTTACAGCTTAAATCAGTCACGGGGATATAAAATACAGCCAATAATGCAGGGATTAATGTTGCTTTTCTTAGTGTAGTACAGTAATGACACTGACTAGATAGTATTATATTGAGGATTTGCTTCAAAATAATCCCAGGGATATCAGGGATGGCTAGGGTAGAGATGAACCATGGCTGGCCACACCTTCATCATCGTTGAGGCTGGAACATAGGTGTGATGGATAGGTTTGACCTTTTTCATTATACAAATTTCACATAATCAATCTGGTTTATTTCTGATGCCTTCCATATAGACAGGCAGCAGAAGGTCTATTGTAAGCAATATCCTGAAATACTGCTGCTTGATGTGACCTTAGAGAGTTGACCTTGTTTGTAACCCTGCTCCCTGAATTGTGGGTTTCCTAGCCTCTGGGATAGGGGGAGGCAGGCACACATATATGGGGCTTCATGCTCCCCACAAATGTACTTGCGTCCCAGTTGTTCTGCTTGCCTGGTTTATATTTTGGGGTCTCCTCAGAGACTTCTCTTGGGGCAGACAGGTGCTTTTGCCTCTGGCGAGGGGGGAGTTTGGAAATCACCCCTTAATTGTATAAACAAGGAAACTGAAGCCCAGAGAGGGAAGGTGATAGGCTCAAATTCACACAGTAGGCAGGTTTCAGAGCCCCAGCCCTTTGCTGAATGCTCCTTGTACCTCCCATCACGCTCCTGGTCATTGTTTAACCCTCCTGCATCGGCCCCAGAAGACAGGCCTCCGGAGTTCCTGTTTCCAGAGCTGCTTTCCCAGAAGGGGGAGCTGGGCTGAACGCATTCTCTTGCATGCAGAGCCCTGCTGTGTGCTCCAGGCTCCCAGGCATGCAAAGCGCCCGCTGTGTGCTCCAGGCTCCCCGCTTGCTCTCTCAGTCACCTCCTGGCTGAGCGCCTGGGCCAGGGAGCCTTGTAGCAGGAGGATAACATTGAATTTGGGAAATGAACAGTCTCGTTGGGACTCTGCACGGGCCGGGAAGCCTGTATCCTGAGCACTTAATCATTCTTAATGCTGTTTTCACCTGCTGCTCGTTTTTATTTGCCGCCAGTGAGACCCGGGGCTTCTAAGGGCCTCTAGAGGCGCCCCCTCCTTCAGGGCAGGTGCTCGGGTGCAGCACCCCTAGAAGGCAGGCTCCTAGCAGTATTTCTGAATATTGAAAGATTTCTCTCCCTGCTTATCCAGATACCCACCTAGGGCAAGAGGGGAGTGGGTAAACTAGAAGGATGAGGAAGAGAGGCAGGAGCAGAGGGTTGGGGCTTAGAGTTGCTTTAACTGTATCTCTCACGTTGATGTTAGGCCAGTGGCCCTTAAACCTGCAGGGAGGGCTGATTTCCACCAGCAACATTTTGGTAGAGTTTTGGCTGGGTTGGGCTTGCCTGGGGTAGTAACGGGACATACAGGGTGGGCGGCAGTGACAGGGAGGTTTGGGTGTCGTTTGAATCAGCCCCATACAAATCTTGCATCCTCTTTCTGTTGAGACACTGTGTGTGTGTGTGTGTGTGTGTGTGTGTGTGTGTGTGTTTTGTTTTTAGTGTCTTAGTTTAACATTTAGAACAAGGCTGGTTAGTCTTAGGCAGTGTACTCAGAACGGAGCTCAGGACCGGCATCCATCGCCTGGTGGCATCAGTGATCATTAACGAGCGCCTACTGTCTGCCCTGACTCTGAGTTACAGGCATGACCCAGTGCACACGCAGAGGTGCGAAGTCTAACCATTGACTGAAAAACAAAGCACAGGGCCTCAGTGTTATTGTCTTTGTCCCTTTCCAGGCCCGAGGCTAATATTTTACCTGCATTGGGTCACGGAGTCCTTGCCACAACCTTAAAGGATAGGTACCGTCACAGGACCGGTTTGGCTCAGTGGATAGAGCGTCGGCTTGCGGACTGAAAGGTCCCAGGTTCGATTCCGGTCGGGGGCATGTACCTTGCTTGCGGGCACATCTCCACTGTGGGGCGTGCAGGAGGCGGCTGATCAATGTCTCTCTCTCATGGATGTTTTTGACTTTATATCTCTCTCCCTTCCTCTCTGTAAAAAATCAATAAAATATATTTAAAAAAAAAAAAAGAATAGGTACCATCAATCATTCCATTTTACAGATGGGTCTTCCAACCCAGAGCCCGCCTGGAGTTTGCCTGAGGTGACCGAGCTGGGAGTAAGTGCTAGGGGCGGGATTTGACTCGAAGCGGCCACCTACTCCCTAGGATTGACCACCACGCTCTGGTGCTGTCCGTTGGGCAGGACACAGACTGCCCACCCATCGCAATGTGACGCGCACGTCCACAGAAGTAGCCCCTACGCACAGAGGAGCCGGGTTGACCCACTCTCGTGAGCGGGGAGGAGCAAAGGGAAAGTCCAGGAGGGCTTCTCGGAGGAGGTGGAACCCGGGCTGAGTTTTGTGCATGAAAAGGAGTCTCCCAGGCCAGGCAGGCTAGGAGGCCAGGGGCACACACAGATGCCCTGTCTGGAGGGCAGCAGGTGGCCGGGTTGTGCTCATGCACGACAGGCTAGAGGGACATCCGCACTGCCCTCCAGTTCAGGAACCACTGGCCACCCGTGGCTACTTTAATTAAAATGAAATAAAAAATCCCATTCTTCAGCTCAGGAGCTCCACGCAGTGAGGCTGCCACGTTGGGTAGCACAAGTGTAGGATATTTATGTCACCCCGGAAACATGCGGTGGGACATCCTTTTTCTTCCTCGGCACACACCTGTCGAGTTGCCCCTGGTGTTCCGTGTCACCCGCCTGTGTCGGTCTCAGAGGGCGTGTGTGGCGTGGGTGGCAGAGCTGTGTGGGTACCCAGCAGCCCACGTGCGCAGTGGAGGAGTTGGGGTACGGTGGGAGGGGGCCGGGTAGTACGGCTAGGGGAGAAGCAGTGTACCGTTTCCCAGGGGCGTGAATATTATTGGTAACTTTTATTTTTTTGGGGGGGCCCCGCTCAAATCGATATATTAAACCTCCCAAGAAATATGTCACTTCCCCTCTAAGCCGGCAGAGCTCCTCATTTTCATTAAAAAAAGGCAGCCAGCGCGAATCTATTTTTAATTTTATTTTTTATTAAAAAACACCCTACTGCTTGAGATTCTAATCTCCCATTGAATAATAGGTGTCATTTCGGAGTTGCAAATAGGCAAAGCAGTGGCGTGCGTGGCGGGGACTTAATAAATAGCGAGTTCGGCGCTTTACACGCGGGGCGGGCGGAACCGGGTCAGACAGCTCCTGCCTCGCGCGTCGGGGGCCAGCATCCCGGCCTTCCAGATGGCGCGGAGCCACGGAGGGCCGTCCAGGGGTTTTGATTCGGATAACGGGAACCTTGTTTAATTTCACGCGGCTCCTGCTTCGTGAGAGGAACTCGGCTTCGTTTGAAGTTGCCCAGGCGGCCGATCGATGTTTCAGGCCGTCGGGACCGAGGGCTTTGGTCTGTGATGCGTCCCGCGTGTTTTCAAAAGCTTTGCCGCTGATGTTGGAGCCCTCGGTTTCTAGGAAGTTTGGACGCGGGTCCTGATTCTGTCTTTTCGTCTCTGTGGGACTCGGGGTGCGTCCCACAGCCTGTGGCGGGCGCCCCTTGGTGTTTCCAACGCAGCATTCGCTCATCCTGCGCAGTTTTGCTCTGGAAACCCACCCTTGTGCCCGTGAACTTCGGGAGACGTGATGTGGTTGACTTCAAGGGGAGACCTATGGCTCAGGTTACCCCTGGCCATTGTGATTTGGGGGGGGCACATGGCCTAGGCAGAGCCCTGACCGTGTGATGGGACTTTCGCAGGGATGGCTGAGAAAGGGGTGTGTGTTCTTTCCACTTGGCCTTGAATGGGACCTTGGAGCACGGAGCCGGGCGCATTCTAGCCCCGCCCTGCCTAACAGCTGTCTCTTCGCTGCCACTTGGCACCTGGGAATATGGATCGGAGCAGAGAGCTGAGAGACGGAGAGAGAAGGGGGCGTGCCTTGGACCCAGATCAAACCTGGCCGGTCTACCTGCGGACTTTGCAGAGGAAAAGCCATTACATTCCCTGCTTCATTGAGAATAATTAGCTTTCCATCGCTTGCAACCGGGCCTTGTACCTCTCGGTCACGCTAGTAGTTATTGTTTAACCCTCCCGCACCGGCCCCCGAAAGATAGGCCGTGGAGAGCAGGAGCCATTAAACTTCCTGCTTCATTTAGAATAAATGAAGCCTCATCTATTTATTTTTCTTACACATTTGTAAAAGGGGACAGAAATGAAGGGAAGTAACATATTCAAAGCATTCATTTAAAGCTTTTAAAAGTTGATTTGAGAGAGAGGAAGGGGGAGAGAGAGAGAGAGAGAGGTAAGAAAATCATTGATTGGTTGCCTCTCCCAATTGCCCGACAGTGATCGAACCCACAACCTGGGTATGTGCCCTTGGTATATTACAGGCCGATGCTCCTACCAGCTAAGCCACATCGGCCAGGGCTGCAAAAGCATTTTCAAAGTACTGAAAACCGGGCCAGATACAGTGGTACCTCGAGATACCAGTGCCCTAACATTTGAGTTTTTTGAGATACGAGCCGTCAAGCGAGCAATTTTTGCTTTGAAATACGAGCAACATTTGAGATAGGAGTAATCGTGTGGATCGGCCTGCTGCACATGACTGAGACTCGAGCATCTCATAGTTTCCCACGCCTCAAGGTTACAGAACGAATTAAACTCGTATCTTGAGGTACCACTGTATTAGATATTTGCAAAGGAAATTATGCCAGAACCTTTCGAACCAAATTTTGACTTTGCTCCCATCAGACAAGGAGCACCAAGTTCAAGATCAAAGCCGGCACAAGGGATCAGACCGGACTATACCGTGTCCAGGACTGTCCCAAAGTGAGCTGGCTTCCGAGGGACTGTGGGTAAAACTACGAAAGACGTCTTTATTTTTAGGATCATGTTTGTTTTTCTAAATGCATCCATTTTTTTGAGTGTATGTAGCCTCTATTAATTTTCCCAGATTTTTAAGTAAGGACTGTCCATTTTTTTTCGGGGGCGGGGGGCACCTATTAAATTGAGTATTTTTATATTTAAGTGTGAAGTAGGGTAGAATGCTAAACCTCATGTGATGTGGGTTCCTCACATTATATAGTTTCCTCTGTTGGTTTGTATGGTTTCTTACCTTCTGCAATTGAGAGGCATTGAAGGGAGTATTCTCTAGTGACCTGGCCTGTGTTCATTGTATCATGATTTTGTAATCCATCAGTGGCCGGAATGACATTTTTATGTCAGAGGCAGCAGAGAGGGAATGGGATTTAAAGTCGGAAGGATCTGAGTTTAAAGCCCAGAGCCCCACTCGCTCGGTCTGGGTGACCTCATCTGAACAAATGAAGGATCTTGGTTCTCTATGGTGTGCATGTTGTGAGGATTAAATGAGGTGATGTGCCTCAGCCGGTGTGGTTCAGTGGTTCAGCATCAAGCCATGAACCAAGAGGTCGCTGATATGATTTCTGGTCAGGGCACATGCCGGGTTACAGGCTCGATCCCCCGTAGGAGGCATGTAGGAAGCAGCCAATCAATGTCTCTCTCCCCTGTGTTTCTAGCTCTGTATTCCTCTCCCTTCCTCTTTTTCTCAAACCAGTAAAATAAAATAATGATAATAATACATTTTTAAAAGTCAGGCTGTGTGTGAGTGTGTGTGTGTGTGTGTGTGTGTGTGTGTGTGTGAAGGTGCCTCCCACCTAGTGGGTAGACAGTAATAACTTTTTTTATTCATGTAAATGAGACATTTTAAGGATGACGGGCTAGATCTGGGGAATTAAGGATCTCATTAAGAATCAATGGGTCCCCGTAGCATTCATCTTTTAATTCTGTAGGCGGCCAAATCTTCTTCTCGCCGCATTGGCTGTTTTTGTGATTGGGACAGGTTTCGCTAGAATGATGAGAATGTTCTCTGTTCCTGAACGCTAAAGAGATGTTTATTGGCTCATCATTTATTTGTTCATTCAACCAATGTGCAGTGGGGACTTGCTCTCCCAGGTTTTGAGGAAGCATCTTTTTTTTCTCTCCTGGAGGCGGATGCTGGAGAGAGGTCATTGGCAACCTTGCCTGGATGTGGGTCCCTTCAAGGGGTTGTTACAATGTGCCCTCTTCCCCAGAAGTGCTCCTTTATGCGCATGCGCACACGCAAACGCAAACACACACACACACACACACACACACACACACACACATACACACACCACCAACACTGAAGGGCTTGACGGAATCCTTCCTAGGGGTTCGGAACTCTGCCATGAGTGCTGGGTCAGCACTCACACAGCTGAGAGGGTGAGAGCGATGATGGAGTGATTCCTGACCGCTGGCCTTGCCTGCATCTTCCTTCCCCATCAGTGGTGACCTGTCCCTCTGAGTACCATCACGCTGGCGCCTAGTCGGGGTCCGGTCCAGGCAAGCAGCGCTTACATGCCTGATCCCATTTCCCTGTCCTCTAATCCTCTGCGTGGACATTATCATTTCCTCTCTTTCCAGGTGGTAGCGCAGAGCTCAGAGCCGGAGGCATTTATCCATGCCGATGAGCCGCCGAGCCCGGCTTCTAATTCATCAGCATCTCGGAATTATAGTCTTAGTGGCAGGGACGCTCCTGTCGTCCGGCTGCCGTGAGAGCCGGTGCGTCTCCGCGTGAATAAATGAGTCCCTGGAGCGCTGCCGGGCCCTCGAATGTCATTCCTCACCTGCCTCTGGTAGCAGCTCAGGGACTCATTGGCTTGGAGTCCTGGGGAGCACTATTGCATTTCTGGTTCTGCCTCGAATGCCATGCATTAATTAATGCGACTGTGAACGCACCCCATCCTCCCATGGAGGGACACAGGTGTAAGTCCTTGCATCCTCTCTCAGGCAGCAGGGCCCTTCAGTCCATGCTGAATCAGCCCCAGATGGCCCCGGGGGTTGGCAGTCAGAGGGGTTTTTGCACAATCGTGCTTGCTGTTTCAGACCCCAACATGCAGGACTGGCAGTGAGGAAAACGCTTAAAAGATGCCACATAGTGTGTAAATACACTTCTCTGGCAATCCCGTGTTATAACAACGTGAAACCCTTGTAAACACGTTACAATTTGAGCTTAAGCAGCAGCGAGAGGGTGAGATGGAATTCCATCCAGCTCTGCCAGAATTCCCTCTGGTGGTGAGTGGACCAGTGTAATTGAGGTGGACGTGGTGTGAATTCTCATTCCGGTGAAGAGCAGAGCACACCTCCCTGAGCATGGTTAGTTTTTGAAAGAGCTTTGGTTCTGGACCTTAGAGGGAAATTTTGATGCTGTCCTGCTGCAATCTTTTTGCAGCGAGGATTCAGGATCTGGGGAAGGGGCTGTGCTCATATGCATGCACTAGACAAGAAATATGAATTTAGAAGGCATGGGGCAGGGGGAGTGGGGGCAGGCGGAAACCTTTCTCTAGTGGAGAGGCTCCCTGACTTCTGGGTCCCCTTTGCTTTTATTCACTTGAATACACATTTGCCCTTTAGGAATGCATACAGGCATATCAAAGGTAAAGTTTGGTAAACAGAAAAAGGATTATCAGGTTCCAGCAGTGGTCTGCAAACTCATTAATCAACAGAGCCGAATATCAACAGTACAACGATTGAAATTTCTTCTGAGAGCCAAATTTTTTAAACTTCTAAAGCCACTTCTTCAAAATAGACTCGTCCAGGCTGTGGTATTTTGTGGAAGAGCCATACTCAAGGGGCCAAAGAGTCCATGTTTGCCAATCACTGGGTTAGGGAATTGCCTTGAGCCGCTTGGCCAACAGCAGAGCAGTATTATACTGATTTTTTTTAGCCCTGCTGAATATCGCATTAATATGCTAACTACTGTTGGTCTTTGCCTCCGGCACTGACCCTTATTAACACGGTAGAAACATGGTAGAAACTTTCACTCAGGGCTTGTGACTCGCTCTTGCCTGATTTTTTTTTTTTTTCATTTTCTTAATGAAGATTGAAATGAATGAGCAACTCTCCCCCTTCCCCTCTGGAATTTTCCTTTTGAATATTCACTTTTAGGGTTTAGTATTTTTTTTTTTTTAAAGAAATCTTTCATTGTTTGGCCGAAGTGTTTATACTAAAAATGATAGGCTAGCCCTAGCCAGCTTGGCTCAGTGGATAGAGCATCAGCCTATGGACTGAAGGGTCTCGGGTTCGATTCCAGCTAAGGCCACATTTTTTGGGTTATGGGTTCAGTCCCCAGTGGGGGGTGTGCAAGAGACAGCCAATCAGTGATTCTCTTTCATCATTGATGTTTCTAACTCTCTCTCCTTCTCCCTTCCTCTTTGAAATCAATAAAGAAATATATTTTTTTTAAAAAGAAAAAAAAAATTATAGGCTAGAATGAGAAAAAAATTTGCTTATATTCCTGACACTCTCCATATGTTTCCAAAGGTTGATGTTTTATATTCATTTGATGGTGGTTATTGTTTATCTTCATGACAAAAGGGACTTCTTTTTTTTAAAAAATATATTTTATTGATTTTTTACAGAGAGGAAGGGAGAGGGATAGAAAGTCAGAAACATCGATGAAAGAGAGACATCGATCAGCCTCCTCCTGCACGCCCCACAGTGGAGATGTGCCCGCAAGCAAGGTACATGCCCCCGACCGGAATCGAACCTGGGACCTTTCAGTCTGCAGGCCGGTGCTCTATCCACTGAGCCAAACCGGTCTCGGCAAAAGGGACTTCTTGATCACTATCGTATCCTTAGTGCCTTAACAAGATCTGAGCGCCTAAGTAGATGCTCAATAAATATTGCTGAGAAAGTGTCCAATCCTTGGGCAGTGGTGAGAGGAGCCAAGCTTCGTGCTCTGGAGTCCCAGCTTGACCACTTGCTGGTGAGTGGCTCAGGCAGGGCTGAGACTTCTGCTGCTCTCATGCTAACATGCTAATAATCATGCATGTGGACTGCCCTCACGGAGTGTACTGGTTAGTTAGGGCTGCCGTTACCAGGTACCACAGCCTGGGTGGCTTCAACAACAGAAACTCATTTTTTCCAAGTCCCAGGGCCTGGGAGTAGATCAGGGTGTCTGCAGGCCTCTCTCCCCGGCATGGAGATGGCCACCTTCTCCCCGTATCTTCACATGGTCCCCTCTGCGCGTGTCTCTGTCCTAGTCTCCTCTTTGCATAACGACACAGTCATATTGGAGCACCCTGGTGACATCATTTCACCTTAATTACTTCTCTAAAGACCCTGCCTCCAAATACAGCGGCATTCTGAGCTGCTGGCAGTTAGGGCTTCAACAGAGGACTTTTTCATGGGGTGGGCAGGGAGGGGGGAACGGGAGACACAACTGAGCCCATAACAGGGGGTTCCTGATTTGATAATACTTTGTAATTGGTGAAGTGCTGTTCAGATGTTTAGCTGTTACTGAGGAGCCTGGAATTAACTGAGGAGGTTATATAATTAAACAACAGAGAAGTCAGCTCTGGGGACTGATACTGTCCGAGCTCCTTGGGGAGCAGGTGCTCTGGGTTCTGGAGGAGGCCTCACCCCACCCTGCAGTGGGACACAGTGGGGAGTTCTCCGGGTGGAGAGGCCCTGGGGCTCGTTGAGTCACTGTGGGCTTGTCCCTTAACTGTGGGCAGGGCCACATCTAGGACACTGCTGCGTGCCTGGGCCTGGGCTTCTCTGCTCCAACCACTGTGGTCGAATGCAGCACTTACCCAGCACTTCCTGTCCGCTGGGCCATTCCGAGTGGACCCCCATCCAGGTTTCCTGTCCACTCCCCCAGGAATCACACGGCACTTGCTGGCATTTGGATTGGAGTCCAATATTCTGTTCTAGGCTCTGTGCTCATTATCACCAGCACCACCCAACCCCATCACCATCACCACAATCACTATCATTGTCATCATCATCACCATCATTCTAATTCACCATCATCATCACTATCACCATCATCATTATCACTACCACCCCCAATCATAATTCACCATCATTATCACCATCACCACCCAACCCCATCACCATCACCACAATCACCACCATTATCATCATTATCACCATCATTCTATTTCACCATCATCATCATTATCACTATCACCCCCAATCCTAATTCATCATCACCACCATCATAATTCACTACCATCACTATCACCATCATCATCATCACTACCACCCCCAATCATAATTCACCATCATTATCACTATCACCACCATCATAATTTACCACCCTCACAATCACCATCATTATCACTATCCCCACCTTCATTTTAATTCACCATCACTATCACCATCACCACTGTCATTATCATTCACCACCATCACTGTCACCATCAGTATCACCATCACCACCACCATCACCATCATTATCGCTATCACCACCATCATTCTACTTCACGGTCATTATCACCATCATTGTTATAATTCACCATCACTATCACCATCACCACTGTTATTATCATTCACCACCATCACTATCACCATCATTATCACCATCACTACCACCACCACCATCATCACTATCACCACCATCATTCTACTTCACCGTCATTATCACCATCATCCTTATAATTCACCATCACTATCACCATCACCACTGTCATTATCATTCACCACCATCACTATCACCATCATTATCACCATCACTACCACCACCATCATTATCACTATCACCACCATCATTCTACTTCACCGTCATTATCACCATCATCCTTATAATTCACCATCACTATCACCATCACCACTGTCATTATCATTCACCACCATCACTATCACCATCATTATCACCATCACTACCACCACCATCATTATCACTATCACCACCATCATTCTACTTCACTGTCATTATCACCATCATCCTTATAATTCACCATCACTATCACCATCACCACTGTCATTATCATTCACCACCATCACTGTCACCATCATTATCACCATCACCACCACCATCGCATCATTATCACTATCACCACCATCATTCTACTTCCCTGTCATTATCACCATCATCGTTATAATTCACCATCAGTATCACCACTCTCATCTCCTCATCTCTGGCCTCTAGAACGCTTGTTTTCCTGCTCGACAGAAGTGAACACATGTAACTCCCTGGCAGTTACTTGTTGCAATCTTCATTTCATCTTAATTGAGGCGCGGAGGTGTTAAATAAGTCATTCCAGAGGCAGGCATGGCATTCAAAACTAGGCCACGTGGCACTGGTTCACGCCGTTGCCTCTCAGGGAGGAACTGTCCCTGACAGCTCCTTCACGCGAAGGCTGGGAAGGAGGAGGCCGTGCCCAGCAGCCAGCTCTCTCCCTTGGCACCAGCCTGGCGGTGGTTTCCTCTTCTCCCTGGAACTCCCCTAAGTTTTACTTTCTAATCCAGGGGGGCCAGCACTTGCTCCTGGGAACTGCTTACGCTGGTCACTTCTTTCTGGAAACT
Organism: Lasiurus borealis; assembly: GCA_004026805.1. Lineage (NCBI taxonomy): Eukaryota > Metazoa > Chordata > Mammalia > Chiroptera > Vespertilionidae > Lasiurus > Lasiurus borealis. The sequence goes on from PVJN01004530.1 coordinate 20,899, forward strand.
TCAGCGATGGACTGTCCCTGGCAGGCCCTGTAGCCGTTGTTCTCAGGCCTTGAGTCTCGGGCCTGGAGGGTGGACGCACGCACCAGCACTTTAATAAACGAGCTGAAAGCATAGCTGGCTCCCGGCCCGAAGGACCTTGTTGACGGATGGGCAGACGGTATGCCCCACCCGTCATCGCTGTAGCCTTCCTCGCCTCCCGCCGCCAGCATCTTGCCAAGGCTCTTCTGCTCCGAGTTTTTCCACCTTGGCCCCTCCCGGGACGGGTCCTCTGCCATCTCTCAGGCGGGGACCTTGCCCGCCGCCCCCCTGCCTGCCTCCGGCCTCGGGGAGGGCGGCTCCTCGGGGCCGGAAAGAGTTAAGTCCAGCCGGCTGCCTCCTGGGAACCTGTCCCCCTGGCTCACTGTTGGTTTTCATCTTCATTATCTTGAATGACAATGCTGTCGGCACCCGGGAGGGGTCCTTGAACAGCCAGATGGTGGCTGGATTTTTCCTGCCAGTCATCAGTTTTCAGCTGATTGCAGCGCCGGGGCGCGCTTCCACTGTTCCCGCAGATTTCTCCCGGGGACGCTGACGGCTGCGAGGATTCCGTGGAGGTACGGTAGTGGGTTTATTCCCCGGATAGACACGGACTGACCACCTGCTGTGGACCAGGAACTTCGGGAATGCAGGAAGGAGCAAGGCAAGCTGCTGCGCCTGTGGATCTCATCTTCCAGGAAACAAACCAATAATTAGCTCCAAACATGTCAAGTGCAGGACGTGCTGAGCTGCGAACATAAGGCAGGTCAACAGCGGGAGGGGCAGATGACAGCGGGGCTATGTGTGAGGGATGGATGTTGCTTTAGAAGGAGATTTCTAGAGGCTTCTTGGAGGAGGTAGCACGTGACTACAGCACGTGAATGAAGCAAAGAGGCACGTTGCCTAGAGTCATGGGAAGGGCATGGCAGAAAGAGGGACTAGCAAGTGCGAGGGCCCTGAGTGAAAAATGTGGTCAGCAAGGAGGCTCCAGTGTTTGAGTGAAGGTTGGGGAAAGTCATACCAACTTCATGTGCAAAGAATTCTTTCCTTCCTTCTTGTTTGTCCCCAGCGAATTCTCGTACTTTGAAGTGGGGGAGCAGAAGGAAGTGTTGGCATCAGGTGGGTAGAGTGGTAGCTGTGTTTCCTTACGTTTGGATTAAGTTTCAAAAGGGATGCTTTTCAAGTAGAAATGCTAGACTTTGCTCAGTGTGAACATCAGAAGTCTGAAGACAGGGGATGTTTTGAACCTACCTTGGTGTGTGATCCTCTTTTCTGTTTGCTTTTCTGTATTGATTGCATAAAATCTTTATATTCGTTGTATAATTCATTATATAATAATGGATGGGCATTCTTTCTCTCACTCTAGCATTATTCCCTTTCATGCACGCATTCACTCACGCACCCCATGATCCTTCACTAAGGATGCCGTTGGTGTCAGGCACCACTCGAGGGATTGGGGATTCGGAAGCAAGTTGGTTCCTTTTTGGGGGGTCCCCTAGGATACTGGGTGCTGGCTGACACTGAAGGCACCTTGGAGTTGTTCTCAGTTTGTTGTACTGATTTCTGTCCCAGTGGGCCATCCATACCACATTACGTCTCCTTCCTAGCTCGTCCATCTCTTCTTTAGTCGGCTCTTTTACCTCTGGAGAGAGTGGTCCCTCACCGCCGAGATGCAAAGCCCATCCTTCCTCAGCCTGGCTTCCTTCCGCATCCTCCATCCCCCGGTTTCAAGAACAGCCTGTGGCAGGGTTTTCACTTTTCCAGGGTGACCATCAGAATCTGGCCTGGGTCGCACAGGCTGCCGTAGGTCTCGTTGGTGACCTGGTTGTCAGGTCTAAACGCCTCTGCTCCATCCTCACCCTTCCAGAACTCGGCAGCAGATTCCAGCCATGGCCCGCCTTCTGCAGAGCGCCCCCTCCCCATGCTTTCTGGAAGGCGACCCTCAGGACGCACCTAGCCCTTGAGCACACCCATCCGGTCCCCTGCACGACACCTCCTGTCCTTCAGAGGCAGGTCCCCTCAGGTTCTGTGGCTTCTCAGGTGCGTGCGTTCACCTGCTTGGTATGTATCTATTCCCGCCTGTCCGGTGGCAACTGGAAACTTACTATGTCCCATGCAGAAATTCCTTTATTTTTCCCCCCTGTGCGACCTGCTTCAGTGCCTGTAGCCTACGGGCAGAGGCCGGGCAAGGGTTCGAGGCCACAGCTTGCTCTGACGGGGCATCTGAGAGACCCAGGGGGATGGGCCTGCCATCCACCCAAAGCCGTGCCCCCAGGCAGAATTCTTCATCTTTCCTCCCTCAAGGTTCCCCCATCACACTCTTTCAGCGGGAACCGCCTTGTTCCTTTCTGCCGCCCCGTTTCCTCTCATCCACCACCATGTCGGGAATGTTCCCAGTCCTCTCTGCCGCCCATCCCTTTGGTGTCGTTTCTACAGCTTCTCTCCCGCTCCTCACCGCCCTGCGTGAGAACAGTGGTTTGCCAAGTGTTGCTCCCACACCAGCAGCTCCCAGCACCTGGGAATCGTTAGGAGTCCGCATCCTTGCGTCCACCCACACCCTGCAGAACCCGAACCTTCCGGGCTGGGCCCGGAGTCTGTGCTTTCACAGTAGCTTCCTGGTGATTCCGAGGCTCCCTGCGGGAGGAGAACCACAGAAGTGGGCCCCTGAATTCGCTTCCCTCCTCTCTCCATGACTCATCCATCTCTGCTGCTCTTCGCTCTGCACCGGAGTGCCAGCTTCATCTTCCTCGAGAGCAGCCCCGACCCCATCCCCCCGCCTCCCACCCCTCCCGTGGCCCCCGGGAGGGCCACCTGGGGACAGGTCTGGGTGCCCACTGACCGGGTGTGAACCCAGGCCAGAGGATTCTTGCACTTTTTATTTTAGGCAGCGGGGCTGACTCAGACGTTGCTTTTTATGTCAGCTCTATATCTCTTTGGAGAGAGATGGCTCACTGTATGCCGGAGATGTGCCACGGTTTTATTTCGGGGGTGTGTGGGGAGGTAATGGACTATTCTCTTCAGTGACCTCATTGCAACGTTCCGGCAGAAGTCAGGGGTTGAAGGAGCTTTGGTTTGCGTGGCTGGGCCTCCCGGGTCATCTTGGCACACCGTGCTCAGCCCGGGTCTCCTCTCTTTATTTTTTATTTTTTTAAAAATATATTTTATTGATTTTTTACAGAGAGGAAGGGAGAGGGAGAGATAGTTAGAAACATTGGATCAGCTGCCTCCTGCACGCCCCCTACTAGGGATGTGCCCACAACCAAGGTACATGCCCTTGACCGGAATTGAACCTGGGACCTTTCAATCCCCAGGCTGACGCTCTATCCACTGAGCCAAGCCGGTTTCGGCAGGATCTCCTCTCTTTGGATGAAAGAGGCCGGAATGAGCTTGTTTCCAAGGCTGCCCCCACCTGGGGAGTCCCGACCTGTGACTCTTAGTCGTTGCTCCGAAAGGTTAAATATTTCCCCATTTTCCTTAAAAATGAGGTGAAAAAGAAAAAGGTGGAAAAACGTTTCCCAAAGACAGCAAGTCTTCACCCCTGGAATCTGTGCCACTTGATTTGAAAGATCTGCTGTGTCCTGACTGTTGTGGTTCAGTGGATAGAGCGTCGGCCTGCGGACTGAAGGGTCCCAGGTTCAATTCCGGTCAAGGGCACATCCCCAGTTGGAGGTGTGCAGGAGGCGGCTGATCGATGTTTCTAACTCTAACTCTCTTTCTTCCTCTCTATAAAAAAAAAAATCAATAAATAATATATTTTTTAAAAAAGAAAGATCTGCTGCAGACGGGATCGAGTGGATGGCTTTGGACGAGGAGAGAATTCTGGTGCAGCGGGGTGTACCCCAAATGCAATGAGGGGTGTCCTTAGAAGAGGGAGGCACGGGAGGAGTCTCCACTCATCAAAGAGAAGGTGATGTCCCTGCGGAGGCAGAGCTGGGAGTCAGGAGGCCACAAATCTGGACTGGGGGCGGCTTCGGGAGCTGGGGGAGGTGAGGGAAGAATTCTGCCCCAGAAACCTCCAGAAGGAGCACAGCCTCGCGGTGCCTAGGTCTCAGGCCGCCTGGCCTCCAAAGTTCTGAGAAAATAAGTTTAAGTTGCTTTAAGCCACCAAGTGTGTGTTACAGCACTCAGGGAACTTGGCCACAATCTAAAGCAGTGGTTCTCAACCTTCCTAAGGCCGAGACCCTTGCATACAGTTCCTCATGTGGTGGTGACCCCCAACCATGAAATGTTGCTACTGTTATGCATCGTGATGTAAATATCTGCATTTTCCGATGGTCTTAGGCGACCCCTGTGAAAGGGTCGTTCGACCCCCAAAGGGGTCTCGACCCACAGGTTGAGAACCGCTGATCTAAAGCAAATCTCGGTGGTTCATGGACACAGACATCGGGGTGGTGAAGGCCTGGGGTGGGGGATGGGGGCGGGCTGGGAGAGGTCAGTGGGGGGAAAGGGGAAATATAAAGTATTTTCACCATTAAAGAGTAAAAAAAAAAAGTAAAAGAAAACCACTGCAACAGAGATCTATAACACACCCATCCAGTCCCCTGTCTGAAATGTATTCTGGGTGGTGGGTGTGCCTAGCCTTGGCACCAGGTTCGTGGGTGTAAGCTAGTGGGGTTCATGCCCTCAGCATTGTACCTCCCCCACTCTGCTCTGGGGGTGTTTGGAGCCTCCCCGCTCCGCAGTTTCTGTCCTGCGTCCCCCCGTTACCAGCCGCTCCTTCCCATCCTGACGCCCGCCCGCATCCGCACCTGCCGTTTTGTTCTCGCTCATTGTGCAGCCTCCATTCACTGGTGGCGCCCGGATGGAGGGGCGGTGGGAACAGCCAGGTGGGCTCGGTTGCCCCGTGTCTGTTACCATCCCCGATGGGAGGACTGACTCCCGTCTCTGTTCTGAAATGAAGACACTCCTCTGGAACGTTCCTTTATGGAGCTTTTCCTTCGAGGAGGCCCAGTCGGGCGGGGTCCTGCACATGTTTTGTAGCGAAGGCCCGTGTGCTGTGTGCAGAGCGGACCTGGGGAATCGTCGGGAGGCTTCGTCATGAAAGCTGCTCATTTGTTGTTGAGCCACTGGAATCACACATCAGGACGTGGTCAGGCTGGCTCCTGGAGGTGACATTTGTCCTCATCCTGTGTTCAGAAAAACAAAGACCCACCAGGTCGTATCTGCAGTGAGCGGTAGTAGATTGTGATGTTAAACGGGACCTCTGGCCCACCTGCCTTTATTCTATCCACACCGAAGAGCTGTGCTAATATGTGTTGGTGGACAGTAGCCCTCATTTAATTTAATTTTATAAACGGGCCATTTATTGAGGTCATACTGTGTGCCAGGAATTGCCATTAGCTCTTGCTATATGAACGTGTTCAACTCTCATTACAACCTTACAAGGTTAAGTTCTCTTATCAGCAGAAAGTGTTTAGACTTGATAACTGGTCACATGATTCAACTCTGAAAATACGGTTTGCTAGTTAAATCTAAACCTGGGTCAGATGGGCAAAGTAGTGCCTCAGATCTCCAATGCCTATTGGTTCGGTAAAGGGAGGAAGTGGATGAACGGGCAAGTTATGGACTCGGAGAAATACATGTAATCAGAAATACCCATCAGTAAAGGGTGAACCAAATCCAGGGGCCTGTGTGTTGACCTTGGCCATGTGACCTTGGGGTCCTGTTATTCTCTCATCTGTAAGATGAAGGTAATAATGTCTACCTTAGAGGATTGGACGCAGGTTGGAGGGGGTTACTTAAGTGAAATGTCTAACCCCGTGCATAATGGGGGAGGGTAGTGAGCCCTCCCTGCATGGCTGCGGTGTTGGTTAGCGATTAGTAGTCTGCATGTAACAGGGTAAATGAGGGATGCGTTGTCCTTGGGTGATGGGATGCTTTGCGGTAACGTGAAGTTCTGTACCCAGATCTGCCCGTTAAACATGACAGGCAGCATGAAGTGCAGCTGGCTCAGTGGGAACAGGGTTATCTGGTCCCTGAAGGTTCGGCAGAACAGGCTTTATTCACCAATAGACCTGATGGAACATTCCTCACATTCTGAGGGGAAGACACTGTGCAGAAGGAGCTCGTGCATCTGTCCACAGTAACTCTGTCTGTCCATAGCATGAGGCTGGCTCTGTCCTCAGGGAACACACCTAGTCATTGGACATAACTGATAAGTTGGGTGGAGCTAACTGACAGAGTGGGTGGAGCTAACTGACAGGGTGGGAGGAGCTGATTGACAGGGTGGGTGGAGCTGTGTTTTACAAAGATGGCTGGGCCTGATTCCTTTGCCAATTACAAGTTTTGCGTGCATTTGGGCAAGCTGTTGTAAGTATTTTTCCTTACTGATATCTAGCAAGATGGTTAGCATAGATGAGTGTGCATTGACCTCTACTTTGTATCAGGCACTGTATTAGGTTCTGGGAAAATGGGAGGAAAAGACTTGGTTTCTGTCCTTGGGCAGCTTACAGATCCTGTGGCCTCCACTGCCAGGAAGCCTCACTGACAGTGCACCCTGGCACATGGGGCGTGTTTATACGCATGCACACACGTACGCACACCCATCAGCACAGCCTTGGGGCAGCCAGAGTCTGTGTCATGGTCTGAATATGAGCCTCTGATTTCTCTCATTGGATGGCTTCTTGACAGTTGCCTTGCGAACTTGTTATTCTCCTTGGTATACTGTTTATATTCATCGGGTTGGCTTAGGTCGTGCTGTCTATACCAACAACCCCTAAAACTTCTGTGGTTTAAGTAACAGATTTATTTCTTATTCATGTAGCACATGTATCCTCTGTGGTTGACATGTGTATGTCGAGGAAGGGGTCCTGCCCATGTTACTCCGACTCTGGGACCCAGGCGTGTCCCACTGCCCGCAATGCCATAGAGCACCGTGGCCAGAGGAAGCTGGGACCTGGGGGATTGTGTTCTGGCTTTTAACGGCTTTTGCTCACAGTTCGTTGGCCAGAGGTCATCACAGGGTCACGTTCACTTCCAGGACCTGGACCTGTGATGGGGAGAAGGGGAACCAGAGGACTCCCAAGAGTCTTAAGAACCTCCAATGTTGTCGTGACCAACTACACATATGCATTCCCCAGCTAGAGGGTATCACACAACCGAACATTCACTCCCAGAACCATGAGGGAGAAGAGACAGTCATCCTCTCGGAGAACCTGGCAGAGCCCTGCCTGCCCCGCCCTCCAGCTGCCGTAGATCACCGTGTGCGGCTGGTTGCCTGGACACCCGGGGAGCTCCCCAGGGCACACATGACGCTGTGGCAGCCCAGGCAGATTTAGTGCTCACAGTGCCTGTGCCAGGCGCCGTGCCAAGTCTGGGGACACATAATTAACCGGGACCATTAGGAAAAATTTAGCATTTATTTACGATATGGATTATTAGACCAGGGACGACGTGTCTTTTCGCTTAGTTAAAACGAAACGTTTTAGCAGTAAAAACAGTAGGATTTCTGTTACTTAAAAAAAAGTCACTTAAATGAAACCTGGGCAGTTGAGGCCTGGCTGTGTAGAGCTTTCCATCTGCTGCCTGTGTGGTGTGTAAGCGCCGGGTCCTTTCAGTAGACTCCAGTCTAGTTCCCTTTTGCTTTTTTTTTTTGTTTTTTTTCCTCCCATTCCTCATGCTCATGATTGTTCAGCATTTCTAGTGATGTGTTGAAAGTTGAGCTACTTTGATGTTTGCACATACGTGTATGTACACACACATGTGTGTATGCACACACCTGTCTTTCTGCTATAAGAGGTACGAGCTTCAGCAAGCTGTGCATTGGCTGGGGTCAGGAGGGGGCATGTCACATTTGGGAGTGGCCTTGTGTGCCTCAGCATGGCCTTAGACATCCTTGCATGCAGGTGGCTGGGAAGGAAGCTGCTTTCACTCTGCTGGAGATCTGGACCACCTAACCAATCAGATAGGCATTTATCAGACCTGGTTCATGTCCCCCCCCGGCAGGGTGGGGAGAGAAAGAAGGGTAAGATCTGACCTCTCACACTCCCGGTATTTGCGACTTTGAGATGGAGAGAGAAACTGGTAGTTAGTTGCCTACTGGGTGCCAGCACTATTCCAAGCCTTTTTTGCTTATATCATCTCATTTAACCCTCAGATAGCCCTTCATAGCTGCCCGTTTTACTACCATGAAGAGTTGAGACTCAGAGAAGAGAGCTAACGTGGTCATGCTTTAATAGTAAGTGGCGGATTTTGTATACGAAGCTAGGGTTCTCTTTGAACTCTAGTCTGTGCTCTTGCTACCACACACATCTGCCAGACAACACGAAGCAACCAGAGACCCTAACCCAGGGGAGGATCTCCAGAGGGCAGGGGTTTTGTCCCCTTCACTGCTGTGTTCTTGGTGACCTGGTGACCGAAGGGGAGCCCGGCAGACAGGCAGCCATCATTGAGAAAGGCCGCTGCCTCAGGTGGTGTGCCGGTCAGAGCAGTGACATTGTCAGCAATGTTTTCATGTCCGAGATGGGTGCCAGGTACCATGGACAGTAGCACAGAGGCGGGGCATCCCATGCCATTCAGGAAGAGCCACTGCAGGTTTTCATCAAGGGTGGAGTTTGTTGGGTTTCAGACAGAATGCATCTCTCTCTAAAAGTATATATATATTTGTATTGACTTAGAGAGGAAGAAAGAGGGAGAGAGAGAAACATCAATGATGAATGAGAATCATTGATCAGCTGCCTCCTGCACACCCCACACTGGCCCCAACCCAGGCATGTGCCCTGACCGGGAATCGAAATGTGACCTCCTGGTCCCTAGGTCCATGCTCAACCACTGAGCCACACCGGCTGGGCCAGCATGCATCTGTTCTGCAGCGGTGGAGGGAAGAGCTGGCAGGGACAGGTGTGGAGGTCACAAGCCCGTTAAGATGCGGTAGGAATGAGAACTGGCCGCTTTCAGACAGGAGCAGCGGGATGGAGAGATGTGCCTGGCATTAGAGGTGTCAGGCACGAGGAGTAAAGGAGAGGGAAGAGTCTGGAAGGACCTCGCACTGGTGGCTTGGCAATCAGTGGTGGGCCAGGAGGGAGGGCCAGGTTTGGGCAGGAGCGTGCTGGTTTGGAAGGGACGAGAACATTACCTTTGGAGTCCAGTCCTGGTTCTGTGCTAGCTTTTCCAGCGTGGACAGCACACTTACCCCACCCCGAGGCAGATTCCTGTGATACGGGAATCCTGAGTGTACCTCCTGATGGGGTGATTGTAAGGATGAAATGCAGTCGTGCAGAGGAAAGCACTTAACATTTGATATGTAAATACTGTCTGCTGGTAACTATTAATCGCTAATGATGAATATGGATAAAGTGTAGCTTAGTGCAGTGGGGAAGTTAATGGCTGGTCACCTCTCCATTTTCTTGTTAATGAATCGGGGCAAAAATGCTATAGGAGAAAAGAAAGGGAAGAGGAAAAGTTAATTAAGTACCTTATATTGCCAGGCCCTATGCCTGGTCCTATTTTCGTTATTTAATTATGATAACCTCCCAGTTGGGCTGGAAAAAAAAAAAGGTATATTTCGTTAGAGCAGGCTGAATAGACCAAGAATGTATAAGATGTTTATTTTTCACTCTGTGAATGAACGGGTATGTTTGTGAGAATAAAGGGGTGGTAGGGTGTCTCTGCTCCACGCAGTGACTCAGGCTGAGGGAAACTGTGCCCGTGACCACCTGAGGTTGCTAAGCTCCCCACACTGAGGTTGGGAGGATGGGAACACATCACCACTGCGCATGTCCCAGTGATTAGATAGAGCGCAGTCACAGGGTCTCACCTCACTGCCCCGAGGCCGGGCAATCTCTCACCCTGTGCACAGCCAGAGTTGGTCAACAGCTGCCGCTCTCCACCAATGGCCTGGTTTATAAGTGAAAAAACGGAGTTTCTGAGAAACGAATAAAATTCCTTAAGGGCATATAACTTTTTTAATAGGGAAGGCAAGAATGCCATTTGGGCCAAGTCTGTCCCCTGTAGGGGCAATGTGGCTCGGCCAGAGTTGGTCAGTGGTTGGGTGTCCACTGGTCTGGTTGGTACCTGGTCGGGGCACATGCCTGGATTGTGGGCTCAGGAGGCAGCTGGTCCATGTTTCTGTCTCTCTATCCTTCTCCTTCCCCACTCTCTAAAATCCATAAAAGACATTTTAAAACATGACAATATTGATTAAAATAAAGAAATATGGAAGGGTGATTGGGGGAGTTTGTGGGTCAGATGAAGTAGACTTAATAGGGGTAAGTAATAAAGTTAATTAAGTCATTAAGAAAGGAAGACAGTTTGAGGTTGGGATCGGTGCGTCAGCTCTTAGAGGGTGTCCAGGGCTGGCAGGTGGCTCTGCGCACATGTGGTGGCAGGGGCTGTGGCATCAGGAAAGGGAAGGACTCGGTAAACCGAAGTTGGGGGGTGAATAGCTCCCGGCTCCTGCCGGTGCTTCCTGTGTCATTAAAAAGGAGGAAACCTGAGATCTGTGGGAGGACAGCAGAGGGACGACCCCGAGCTTGTGGCCAGGCGGCCTCATCTTCGGAAATGTCACCAGAGCGTTTAGACAGGGGGCATAACTCATTTTTCTAGCCCCGCCCTCCATGTTGTCGGATATCCAACTGATGGGGAGCGTTGCGCCCACATACCCCTGGGGGGAGATAGAATGAGCTGTGATGATGGAACAGACAGGAACTGGCTGTGGGCATCGATCCTTTCGGATCACAAAGGCCACGGGAGTCCACGTGAACTCGGAAGTTGTTTGCCATCTGGGGTCAGCGTGGGCCGTGAAATCAATGAGTCCAGTTCTCCTCACTCCGGTGATGTCCGGAGTCGCTTTCTTAGCATTCGATTAACCAGTCAAACCACGTGTGTTTATTGAACACGGACCGTGTGCCCAAGTCTGTACGGCTCCGGTTCCCAGGATGGCGGTGGGAAACAGGGTGGGGGCAGAGCCGCAGCCTCAGCCGGAATCTGGGCACCCTCCTGGGGGTGGTTCAGCCACCCAGGGAGATGGCGCTCACAGGGCACCGGGCCCTGGCAGCGGGACAACCTGGGTTCTCCCCTGCTGGTGTGCACGGGCTTGAGACACACAGACCTGTCCCTGCTGGGTCCTCTGCCCGAGGACTTGTCTTGCACCCACCACCCTGAACCGCCCTGTCCTCCCTCCCTCCCTGCTTCAGCGTCCCTCCTCCCCACCCCAATCTGTCTCAGGAGGGGAATGCCTTCCTCTGACCTTGCCGCTGACCCCTCGGACCCTTCCTGTTAGTGAAAGCAGGGCAGGCTCTCCACTCTGGCCCGTCTTTGTGGGCTCGCTGAATGAGAAAATGGAATGCAAACGAGGTCACGATTGGCAGTAATTGGGCTCCAGAGGGCGGCCTGTTTTTTTGTGTTTTTTTTTTGTTTTGTTTTTTTTTGGAGGTGATGAGGAATTGATAGTCTCGTAAGAAGTGCTTATGAGGATCTGCAAATGGTTCCGGAGCTGAGTTCCTTGCTTCTAAAGAGCCTTTCACTGAGGCTTTCCTCCCAGGGAGAACCCTGCCCGTGTGTGAGGCTGAACCTCCTGGGGCATCCGTGCGGATGTGCAGAGAAGGTGTTCGGATCCTCCCTGCAGATCCAGCCTCTGTCCTGAGCTACAGGCCACCGGTGTGAGTCCCTGGGTTCTGCCCACAGACAGACGGGTACCCACACGACACACCCTGCTAATGGGGCTCGGATGCAAAGAGCCGTCTCTTCGAAAGCCGATCGATCACTCACTCACTCGTCCTGGAGCAGAGAGGGAGGCAGCTCGCTCCGTGCTTTTTCTCCGGTGGCCGATTCTCCCGGCGTGAGGACAGCGATATAATTGGGAAATGGGCAATATTTCCCGAGCAATTACTGTGGCCGTTAATGAGGTTTGCGCGGAGGCTTCCAGTGAATTAATGAAGAACCACGGTGCTGGCATTCGTGCCGAACAGCTGGACAGCTTGATAAGGGAGCAGGCGAGGCTGGCCCAGGGCCCAGCCAAGGTGAGAGGGGACCCCGGCAGGTCCTTGCCTCCGCCCGCCCCCTCTTCAGCGCCGCCGTCCTGACCTCATTCTGTCCTGCGAGGAACTGGGCGTGCGAGGCTCGGGGCTGCCGGACTGTGCCTCCCCCGCGGAGAGGGAGCGGAACCCGGAACCCGTGTGGCGAGGCTGTGGGCGCCCTCCGTCCTCCGGCTGTGCTCAGCATGTAGCCAGAGGCAGATCGTGAAGTCTCCTCCTTCCTTCGTGTATTCTCATTAGGGTTGGCCTTGACGTTGGGGGACAGCGTGTCCTGGAAAAGCAGCGCGTACCGATTGAGGATGCAGGCCTGAGTCTCAGTCGTACCCTGTCGCTTTATGTAGCTGCGGGGACCTTGTTGAAAACAAGTTCTACCTCGGGGAACTGCCGTGTGAGGATCCAGTGAAATACAGTGGTACCTTGAGATATGAGTGCCCTAACATACCAGATTTTTGAGATACAAGCCGTCAAGTGAGCGATTTTTGCTTTGAAATACGAGCAACATTTGAGATAGAAGTAATCGCACAGATCAGCTGGCTGCACACGACCCTCCAGTTTACCGCGACTTGAGCATCTCATAGTTTCCCACGCCTCAAGGTTACGGAACGAATTAAACTCGTATCTCGAGGTACCACTGTAGTTCATTCGGAATAGGTTATGCACATGCATCACTGTATCAGTCAGCATTCTCCGGAGAAAGGGGACCGACAGCAGGTCCTCAACAAGTGACGTTTCTTTCTTTTCTTTTTAAAAATATACGTTTTATTGATTATAGAGAGGAAGGGAGAGGGAGAGAGAGATAGAAACATCAATGATGAGAGCATATCATTGATACGCTGCCTCCTGCACTGAGAATCGAATCCATAACTGTGACCTCCTGGTTTGATGCTCAACTACTGAGCCACACCGCTGGCAGGGCTATTATTTCTTTTAATGCCATTTGGTGATAATGTTGATGAGATATCGGAGGAACTTATCTCTTTTTTAAAAATATATATATATATTTCTTTATTGATTTCAGAGAGGAAGGGAGAAGGAGAGAGAGAGAGAAACATCAATGATGAGAGAGAACCATTGATTGGCTGCCTCCTGCATGCCCCCCACTGGGGATCGAGCACACAACCCAGGCATGTGCCCTTGGCCGGAATCGAACCTGGGACCCTTCAGTCCGAAGGCTGATGCTCTATCTACCTGAGCCAAGCCGGCTAGGACTTAACTCTTATTTGTATCAGTGAGCCTGACACAAGTGAGGACTTGCTAGACCAGCGGTTCTCAACCTTCCTAATGCCGCAACCCTTTAATACAGTTCTTCATGTTGTGGTGATCCCCAACCATAAAATTATTTTTGTCGCTACTTCATAACTGTAATTTGCTACTGTTATGAATCTTAATGTAAATCTCTGTGTTTTCTGATGGTCTTAGGAGACCCTGCTAGCTGTTCGCGACCCACAGGTTGAGAACCGCTGCCCTAGACAGATGTGAAGTGAGGACTTCTCAGAGAGGTGCAGATGTACCGGTGCCCGGAAGCTCTGTTTTAAGGGACTGGCTCGCGTGATTATCGGGGCTGCAGTTTGGAAATCTGTGTGAGGGAAGCGGGCAGGCTGCCACCTCAGGCAGGAGCCCAGGCTGCAGTCCTGAGGCAGGGTTTCTCCCACTGACGGGACGAGGCTAGGCCCGCGCACATGCCTGAGGGTCATCTGGACGGAGTCGGTTTATCGTCGATCGTAACCACATCTTCAGATCCCTTCACAGCAGCACCGGAGCCCGCGTTTGATTAAACACCTGGGAACAATTGGCGAGCCGAGCTGACACATACAGCTCTCCATCACAGGCATTATCGTGGCAATGGATTTGCCAGGAACCGAACGCAGCTGACCCTCGAACAATGCGGATGTGAACTGCGTGGGCCCACGCCCACTGGGTTTTTTTATCTTGTAAACAGTCCACGTAAACTTACAGTGTCAATGAACACGGCGCTGGGACTGTGTTTTTACTTCCTGATGATTCTTTTTAATAATATCTGCTTCTCTATAGTTTAGTGTATTGGAAGCATACAGTATATAATACACAGAACATTCCAAACACGTGTTAACTGTTACCGATCAGGCTTCTGGTCAACAGGAGGCTACGAACAGTTTAGTTTGGGGGGAGTCACAGTTATATGCTGATTTTCCGGGTGGCATTCTCACCTCCACATAGTTCCTCGGTACTGCATTTGACACCCTTGGGGGCTATTGGGAAAGCATCATTTGCTGGCCGGACACCCCTCAATTCCCCCTCCCCCTCCCACCCCGCATCACACACACAGTCCAAGCTGTAGGACAGATTGTGGTGGGGAGGTCAGGGTGAGGAGTGTGACATGAGTAATAGAGGTGCTTACAGGAAGGTGACAGTCCATCAGAATGGCCTGTCCGGGGGAACATTCCGGAATCAGATGATGGAGTGACAGCGAGCACCGTGTCCTGGAGAGGGTATTAATTCTGGAGGTCAGACGGACCTGCCTGAGAATCGGGGCCTCCACGTAGCTGCCTCCCTGCAAACTACACTGTAATAAGTCACCTCACCTCAGCGATATTCCTTTTCCACCTTTTCCTTTCAAATGGGGGAAATAATACATACCTTTTAGGCTTATTGCAAGAGTGTGGAGTATATTCCTGTGATTTCAACACGCAGCAAGGAGTTGTTTCTCTCCCTGTCTGACTGTCCAGTATCCATGGAGTTGTTTTAATATCATGTTTTGTTTTCATCTAAATATTTTCCTGTAAGGAGTGTGACACTGGTAGCATTGCAGAATGCACGTGACTTAGATCCGCTGGCACTCACCGGCAAGATGGGAAAGAGCATGGCGTTCCAGGTACCTGGGTTGCCTGTATTGACAGTAACAATGCATTTCGCCGGGTGATTGTTGATGAGAAACGGCGGAGCCCTGGATTCAGGACTGTGTCACCTGAGCTGAGAGCAGACACCAGGCCAGGCACAGGCGGAGTGTCGTTTCCCAGTGGTCGTGCCCCAATGGGACTGGCACACCTCACGCTTTCTCAAGGCAGGCAGCCCCCATCTCAGCTCTGTACCCTGTGTCTCCTGGTCGGTTGGACACACCTGTCTTGTCCCGAGGTGTTTGCGTGGGACGGTGTTAGACCCTGTTTTCTTTCTGGTCCGGGGTGCCTGACTCTCTGACTATAAACAAAAGAACCTGTGCGGGTATATTCCCATACGTGTGGCATCCTTACCTGGGAGGGCGTGTTGCTTTGCTTCTCCTGCAGTGGATGTGTTTAATGGCGCTGCTGTTGTGTAGATGCTGTCTGTGTCCTCTTTGCTTCATGTTCAAATCCTAACCCCAGTGTAGTGGTAGCAGGAGAGGGGGCCTCTGGGAGATCATTATAGTTAAACCAATAGCCCTGCGCACGAATCTGTGCGCCAGGAGCTCTCTGCTGCCCTCCTGTAGCTCCCCCCCTCATAGCTTGATGCCCTGTCTCCTCCTTTAGCTCTCCACCCTCTGCCCCACCCTCCTATAGCTCCCCCTACCTTTCTCCCTACTCTCTCTTCTCTTTATAGCTTGATGCCCTGCCCCCTCCTGTAGCTCTGTCCCACCCGCTTGTAGTTCCCTGCTGCACTCTCCTGCAGATCTGAGATCTGGTCATTATGCAGTCGGTCCTTACACCTCACGGCGTAATGGATAATGAGCATATTCCTCTCTTATTACGTAGGATGTGGTTAGGAGGGTGGAACCCTCATGAGTGGGATTAGTGCCCTCACAAGAGTTACCTCTACTGCCCCACTCCATGAGAGGATACCAGGAGGTCAGCAGTCCGAAACCCAGAAGGAGCGTTTCACCAGACTCTGGCCATGCTGGCACCCTGACCTCAGACGTCAGCCTCCAGAATAGGAGAAGTAAATTTCTGTTTCTTATACGTCACCTTGTCTACGGTACTCGGTGATAGCAGCTGGAAGTGACTAAAATAACCCCTTCAACCAATGCTAAATACTACTCTGTATCTCCATTCCAATTCTGTACCACCTGAGGGGGAATAAACAGAAGCGGGGAGGACCAGTCGCATTAACTATACCTGAGTTTTATTTGCCTTTTCCTTTCGTGGTCTGCCTGAGGAGTCGGTGAACTTGAAGGACAGATGGTTTTCTTTTCGTCTCTGAGCTTCATTGGCTGCGCAGGGCCAGCGTGTGGTCGGGTGCCATGCCTGTGGGGACGAGTGAAGGGACGGTGTTGTGCTGTCGGCCCGGGCAGCCGTGGAGGCTTGGCTGTGCTCATGGCCTGAAGCACTGTACACGGAGGGAAACTCGGCGTGGACCCCCGTCCCGAGGGGAACATCCCAGAGGGTCCCATAGATGAAGGGACATCCGAGAGGCCTGCGTCCTCTGTGCCTCCGACCCGATGGGTCAGAGATGAGCGTGGGATGGAGTGAGGCCTCCCCACAGCCCACTCACCCTGGCTGGACAGTGCACCCTGGGAGACTCCGGTTGGAACCCCGTTTACCGGGGAGACTGGAGCGGATAGAAATGACAGAGCTGTCCCCGTGCGCCCGTCCAGGG
Source organism: Lasiurus borealis (assembly GCA_004026805.1). Classification (NCBI taxonomy): domain Eukaryota; kingdom Metazoa; phylum Chordata; class Mammalia; order Chiroptera; family Vespertilionidae; genus Lasiurus; species Lasiurus borealis. The sequence continues at coordinate 37,431 of PVJN01004530.1, forward strand.
GAAGTCATGATGAGGAGTAAATGACACACGCCAAAAAGGGCCTTGTCCCAAAGCAACACTGCCTGTGCCATGTTAGGGCGGGCGGGTTTCTCTGCTGGAATCCTGAGAAGGCAGAGTGGGGCAGGCACCACGCCCGGTCCGTTTCAGAGATGATGCATAATGCCAACACCGGTTTGGTTCAGTGGATAGAGCGTCGGCCTGCAGACAGAAAGGTCCCAAGTTCGATTCCGGTCAAGGGCATGGCGTGTATCTCGGTTGCGGGCACATCCCCAGCGTGGGGCGTGCAGGAGGCGACTGATTGATGTCTGTCTCTCATCGATGTTGCTAACTCTCTATCCCTCTCCATTTCTCTCTATAAAAAAAATAAAAAATAAAATATTTGAAAAAAAATAAGATGATGCATAAAGCTGTGCCCCATCAGGCCCTGCCTTCCTGGCCTTGGGCTCTCTACCTCTGTGTACCAGGTCTCCACTTGACCACGCTGAGTCCAGCACAGTCTTCCATGTTTCCAAGATTGGGGAGTTTTGTTGTGTTTTTCCCCCACCCCTCCCGTAGGAAACCTATTAACTTCTGCCCGTCAGACTTCTCCTTATCCTCCAGGACTCGGGTTTGGGGGCTGAGCGGGATGGCATGCCAGCGATGACTCAGGAGGCGCTGCGGCTGGCAGCCCACATTCCTCCGGAACGCGGGGCCTCGGTTTCGTGGAAATTCTCCTCCGCGCCAGCCGCCAGAGCCCCACAGGGGAGCCTCGTTTGTTCGTGTCTTGACTCGCTGGGCTAAATAGTGTTTTATTAACGCGTGTGGTTGTCCCGATGCTCGGGCCTCTGTGCTAATGACTGGTAATTGCCTTGATGAGCTGTTTGTAAGAAATCCAGGAATACCAGTAGGAATGAAACCAGACCCCACCACGGGAGGTGTGTGTGTGTGGGAGGGGTTGTTGGTGGGGGAGTAATAGTCCTTACATGACATCACAGAGGAGGGAGCAGACTGCAGGATCCAGGCAGTCAGAAGAAGGAAGAGCTCTGAGTTACCTGCTCTCTCTTGAACACCAAATTTACCCATCTCCCCCCGCAGGGTAACCATGCACGTGTCAGTCAGGAGGCCTGGGTATGCTGGTAACAAATCTCAGTGGCATATTTCAGAGCTCAGCTGGGCTCTCCTGTACTCCATGCTGTCTTTTTAAAAAACAAACAAACATATTTTTATTGATTTCAGAGAGGAAGGGAGAAGGAGAGAGAGAGAGAAACTTCAGTGATGAGAGAGAATCATTGAACAGCTGCCTGCTGTATACCACCCTCCTCCCCGAGACTGGGGATCGAGCCTACAACCCGGGAATTGAACTGTGACCTCCTGGTTCATAGGTCCATGCTCAACCACTGAGCCACACTGGCTGGGCTTGCTGCTGTCTTCACTCTGGGATTCCAGGAGGTGAGCCAGCCTGGAGCAGGACCATTGCCCATTGCTGGCCTTCTCGGCAGAGAGCCAAAGACACACAACTACTTCGTAAAGCTCCCTCTCGATCGCTCCCGTTCTTCCTTCACTGGCCAGGGAAGACACGTGACCGTGCCTGGGAGAGAAACGCGGTCGGATGTGTCAGAGCTGGAGGACTGACGCTGGGCGGCAGCCCGAGGTCCACCGTGCCGTTCAGTGCCATGTGC
>PVJN01004530.1:44638-52138 GCA_004026805.1 Lasiurus borealis
AGGAAGGTTGAGAACCACTGCTCTACGGTAATTTCTGGGAAGAAATTCCAAACTGCCGTGAACACAGGGAATCAGCCAGTGAGTTCCCACCAACACTGCTCTGGCCAAAAGCCCTTTCGGCGTATCCCCCTGTGCACAAGAGAGTTACCATAGCAGACCCGCCACTGCCCACAGAACGGCCTGCTTGCAAGGTGGGCACGTGGCTCACGGCTGCGAACTTGGATTTAAGGAGCTGATGTGGGTGGCTCACGGGACCTGAACGTTGTGTGAACGGTATAGTTCATGCCAAACCCTGTGTTTCTTCTGGGCGTGTAGAATTTTGGTACATGTTAGGCTCAGCATGCCTAGCTGCCCAGTCCCTGGGAAAAATCCAGGTTGCGTCTTTAAGAAGCTTCCCTGGTCTGCTGCATGTTGCTGTGTTGTTTCAATTCATCGCTGGGAGCATTAGGTATGTGATGGGGACCCCACTGGGAGAGGACCCTCAAAGCTGGTGTCCGGTTTCCCTCCCACTTCATCCCCTAGGTGCCTTTCCCCACTGCAGAGTTTGCTTGGCATCCTGTTGCTGTAAGAGTCGTAGCCATGGGAACGTGTGAGTGTCTGCCATGGAACCTGGGCCTGGTCGTAGGGACCTGACACCCCCACCCTTTTTTGTGGTTTGCCTTATTTAACAAGCAGTCCTATCACCCACCGTGCTGACCCTTGAACCCCATTGGCTTTTGGTGGGTCCCCAGACACGTACATGTCACATCCCTAAACTACCCTGCTCTCCGGCCTACTTCGTTCTTCAGAAATCAATGCACATCAGCAGAAGGTCCCTCGAGGGACTTAGTCCCCAGACATTTCCACACCCAGGGCACGGGGTACGCTACAGAGGTGACGGAGGCATGGACAGAAGCCTCCATTTCAGGGAGAAAATGTAACTGCTATGAAAGCAGGACCCCTAGAACTTCGGGGAAATAGATGCTCTGCCACTTCCAGGAGGTTGGGTGACTTTTAATAAGGAGAGGGTTGCCCTGCCCGCATGGCTCAGTGATTTGAGCCAGGAGGCTGAGGTTTGATTCCCGGTCGGGGCATATGCTTTAGTTGTAGGCTTGATTCCCAGCGGGAAGCATGCAGGAGGCAGCCATCAATGATTCTCTCTCATCATTGATGTTTCTATCTCTGCCTGCCGCTCAGAAATCAATACAGATGTACTTTAAAGAGTAAGGAGAGGGTTATGACTACTGTGTTGGGGAGTTAAGGATGTGGCTCTAAGGCATTGGTAGAGTTTAGTGGTTTGGAGAAAAAATAGTTTGCTCCTTCGCTGATATCCTTTACTCTTCTTTTAGTTTTCATCATTTCGTCCATCCACCCATTCATCCATCCATCCATCCACCCATCCATCCACCCACACTTCCACTCACCCATCCATCCATCCATCCATCCATCCATCCATCCACCCACCCACTCATCCATCCACCCACTCACTCATCCTTCCATCCACCCACCCATCCATCCATCCTCTTATCCATCCAATTATCTGCCTGTCTACCACTCACCCATCCATGCATCCAGTGTTGCCAGGCAACGTGCTGCCTTACTGAGTGTACCTGCCGGGTACAGGAAGGAGCTGAGTGGGGGTCTGTAAGAGTCATAGCCATGGGTACCTGGGAGAGAGCCAAGGAAACCACACCTCTAAGGCCACACGGGAGCCTGGGCCTGACTCATCCTGAAGGGGAAGGCCATGGTGGGTGATGAGTGGGGTCCCAGGAGATTATCCAGAGCGGGACCAGGGCAGCGGTGCCCTCTGTCCCTGCCTTCAGGGCCATTTAAGGAAAAGAGGGAAGAGAGCCACCTCTCTCGGAGTCCCCGGAGGGTAGCTGGTAACTGAAAACATTCTTTTTCGTTTGGTGGTAAGCTGAGTCAGAGCCACTTTCAGTGCAAACGGGGGACACGGCCATTCCCCACGGCCTGAGGCAGGAACCCTCCATGCCCTGCCAGTGGGAATCAGAGGGAGACACCCTACGGGTGGCCTGGGGCGGGCAGCAGGGTCTGAAAACTCTTGTCCGAGTGATGATGGGTCCACACCCACTCCCTGGGGCCCTTGGCAGTGGGGCCACGTGGCGAGAAAGGCCAGAGTTGTCCCATGAAGAAGCCAAATTACCGTATTTTCCGGTGTCTAAGACGACTGGGCGTATAAGACGACCCCCAACTGTTCCAGTTAAAATACAGAGTTTGGGATATACCCGCCCTATAAGATGACACTCAGCATATAAGACGACCCTCAATTTTTGAGAAGATTTTCCTGGGTTAAAACGTCGTCTTAGATGCCAGAAAATACAGAATTGCTTTTACTTTTGGCTTTGCCTGGGGTCAGATTCCTTTTGTTTCCGGTTTATCTTTTGTTTGAGAAACGTGGCCTGATTTCTGTGCTCAGAGCCTTCTCCCGGCGGCTCAGCTCCCAGATCTGCCCTGACACAGCCACGTGTGCCCTGCATTTTCAGATCACTTACCAGGCATTTCTGCTCAGGACTTCCTAAGGGGGTCCCAGGGAAGGAAGGGGTTCTTTTCGTGAGGGAGCAACAATGATAACCATAACAAACATCGTGTATTTTAAGTGCTATGTGTAGTTTAACTCCCAATTCTCAACATGACTCAGGAAGCAGGCGCTATAAGGACTTTTCCCATTTTACATCTGAGGACACTGAGTCACAGGAGGGTTAAGGAACTTGCTCCAGGGCCTCCACTGATCTTGGATATTTTTAAAAAGTGGGGTATGAGACCCATAATCCATTAAACCAATGTTCCCTCCCCCTGAGTCTCTCTGGCTTCACTTATGAGCAGGGTGGGAAGTCCTCGCGGAGAACTGCTTCTGGTGAAGGCTTTAAGGCAGGTGCCACGGTGCCTGGGTTTGTCACCTGGATCTTAGATCCGATGAAGCTGGCCTCCTCTTTGTCATCCGCCTGCTTCTGGGTTTACGTGAAACCCACCCACTCTGGGACTCCCCCCCCTCCCCCCCCCGCCCCTGTTTCTGATGCTCTTCCCGCTTTAGTTATCACCTTTCCAGACAGTCTAACCACACATCGCCTTTAAGGTAGAAATTTCCCCTCCTGTTCTACACATCTCTCTTCCTTTGCGTTTCCCCAGGACTTTTGACAGGAACCATTTTGCTATATTCATTTCTCTAGTTTCTTTTGTCTTCGTTGCGTGCATGATAGTTTTACAAGAAAAATAATGTTCCCAACACCTCTCCTCCCTGGATTTATTATTTTAAAGATTTATGTTGTGTTTTGGGTTATTTTGGAGCTGTTTCTTCCCCTCACCCGAGAGATGGCGCCAAAGATGGTGGCCTCTTCCACCCCTCAGCCTGACGTTCTTTCAACCCAAGGGCCTCAGAATGTGTTACAGGCCTCGCTTCCTCCTGGTTTCCCCCTTTCTGATGTGTCAGAGTCTTACTGTAGCTGTTTGTTGTTTATTCTTCAATGAAATGGGCTCTTAGGAAAGGTTCCAGTCGCAGGTTAAATTGAATTAGATAACGCATGCATTTATATATGTATTTCCTGCATGATAGTTGAGTACTTACTGTGTTTCAAGCATTAGATACACACTGACTAATGTAAACATCACAGAACCTCCATAAAGTAGATGCAATTTTGTAAAATCACATTTTATATCTAAAGAAACTGAGGCCAGACACATCAGTTGACATCCAGTGCCTGTCCTGGCACATAGTAGGCACTTGTTACATAAGCCACACAAAGATTTCCTTTTTTCCTGAGCCACAGATAAGACTTCTAGTATTTTTCCTAGGAAGAGGGAGGTCGTGGGTAATAATGACGGTAGGACTTAGTACTAGCAGTACTAGTACTTTGGTGATAGTAGCAGTAAGCCTCTGGTTTAGCTTCCATATGAGAGCCATAAACCTGTCATATCACTACATAGAAAAATAATATGCTACTAATATAACATATTAATATTATTTTTAAAGTTTTTATTGACTTTGGAGAGGGAAAGAGGGATAGGAACATCAGTGATGAGCGAGATTCACTGATGGACTGCCTTTTGCACACCACCCCCACTGGGGATCGAGCCTGCAACCTGGGCCTGTGCCCTGACCAGAAATTGAGCCTAAACCTTCTGGTTCATGGATCGACATTCAACCACTGAGCCACACCGACTGGGCTATTATTACTTATTGATTATATTGTCAGTATATTCATACTAGTAGCCTATTTTGCTCCTAAGAATATGCTAGAAACGGCTCCTTAGTAGGACTATTCCTACAGAAGTATCTCCACACAGTGCCCTGTAGCCTAATGATAAGGCGCTAGGACAATCAACGATCCTTCCAGGTGAATTTCCAGAGGAAGGAATGCTTTTCCCTTTGAGCAGCAAAATTTTCACAACCAAAACCAAACCAAATGCAGGAGGGTGTTGTGGGAAATGGTCCAAACCTGTGTGCTTCCCCTCTCCCAGGCAGAAAGACTGACTTCCACTTATTTTCCTAACGTGACTCCACCCACCGGCCTGTCACCCTCGAGCCTGCAGAGGCGGGAGGATGATGGTCCCTCCGCCGTGCTGGTCTCTCCTCGCTGGCTGTGTGTTCCTCTCCTCCCTCCATCTTGCGGCGAGCTGTCAGACCGTCCGCGCCGCACCTCAGCTCTGTCAAGTATGAAGGTGACTGCAGCTGTTCAGTACAGAGCACGTCAACTTTTCATTTTTAAATAAATTCTTATTGATTTTAGAGAGGAAGGGAGAGGGAGAGAGAAAGAGAAACATCCATGATGAGGGAGAATCATTCATCGGCTGCCTTCTGCAGGCCCCCTACCGTGGATCGAGCACGAAACCTGGGCATGCGCCCTGACTGGGAATCGAACTGTGACCTCCTGGTTCATAGGTTGATGCTCAACTACTAGTTCTGAGCCATGCTGGCCAGGTGACCTTTTTTTTTTTTAATCATCACCCAAGATTTTTGCCATTCTTTTTTTTTTTTTTTTTTGAGAAAATGGAAGAGGGTGTGGGGAGAGGAGAGAGAGAGAAACATTGATGTGAGAGACACATTGATTGGTTGCCTCCTGTGCGGATCACAATTAGGCCAGGGATCGAGCCTGCAACTGAGATACATGCCCTTGGGCGGAATCGAACCGGAGACCTTTCGGTTTGAGGGCTAACCCTCTAACACATGAACACATGAGCCAAACAGGCCAGGGTAGAGTGTGTTGACTTCTTAATTGGACCTCTATCCCATCCCTCAGTAGCTTCTCTCATCTACTTCTAAAATAGTGGCTTCTTTCTCCCTTTCAAAGTCTTGTCTTTCTGGCTCATACAAGCTACCCAACAGAGCCCTTTCCTCGGGGGTCTCCTGAGGGAAATGGGTGGTTTTGGGGAGAAAGTCCCCGCTGTGTGTTTTGGTAGAGTTTGTACCTGATAGTCACCTTGAAGGGCAAGGTGCCCATGGAAACTGGAAAGCAAAACAAGGAAGAAAGAAGATGGAAACGTCTGAAGTCATGCAAATAAATATTCCGCTTCGGTGTTGCTGCAGAAAGAGCTCAACACAGCTCTTGGAAATACCTGTCAATTATGTCTCATGTCTCGCTGAACGCTGCAAGCTGGCGTGTCAGAATAGCGGGTCGGCTCTCAGGATGTGAGTTTTTCGGCCTTCGTGACGGACAGGCGGGGTGAATTCAAACCTCCGCCAGCTTCCAGCGTGCCATCACCTGGCCTTTCAGCCTCGTTCTGAAGCTGGAAAGACAGCTGGGAGTCTCCAGCGGGGATCATTTTTAGTATTTCTGTGGAGTGGCAAGAACCTCCAGAGAAACAACCATCTTCACTTATTTTATTTATTTAAAATTTTTTTTTCTTATTCCCTTAACAAATATTAATTGCCACGGGGGGAGTTTGATATAGAGCAAGTCAGTCAAACTCTCAGGGAAATAAACGAGGCAGTTGGCCCGCTGGCCACAAGTCTGACCTCCTTGGTATAGAGCAGTGGTCGGCAAACTGCGGCTCTGTTGACTCATGAGTTTGCCGACCACTGGCCCAGACTCTAGATTCCAATATTCTAGGCTGCTGTTGTTCATTGTGATTAAGCCCCTGGAGTTTCAAGGTTGAACATATTCTGGACTTAGAGACGGGAAGCGTGGTTTAAATCCCTGCTGTGACATTGCACGGTTCCGTTCAAGCCCCCGCATCTCGGTTTCCTCCCACGAGGAGTGATGGAGGCCGAGTTCCAGGTGCCATGCCAAGTGCATGGGCACAACCCACCCCTGCTGGACACAGGGTCCCTGCCCTCGAGGAGTTTACCACTGGGCTGGGTTTCTTCCTGTCCCATGTCTGTCTCCTCTCCCTAAGACCTAGTTACCTACGTCAGTACGTTTATGGAGTTGAGACATCGGTGTCACTCTCAAGTGGCCAGGGGCCCGAGGCACCAAACTGTGCTGACCTCGCACTCCTGCGAGGATCGAGGTTCCCGGTCCCCTCTGCCGGGTGTTGGAGGCTGTGAGCACCTGCCAGCATTCTCGTGAGGGTGAAAGGGAGGAAGGACCTTTCTCACCACGTCCTTCTGATCTCAGATGTGAAAGTTTTCAAACACTGATTTTATTTTCCATTTTTAAAAAGTATATTTTTATTGATTTTTAGAGAATCAGGAAGGAGAGGGAGAAGAGAGCTAGGAACATCTGCGAGAGAGAGAGATTTATCAGTTGCCTCCTCCACGCCACTGACTGGGAATCGAGCCCACCACTTGGGCATGCGCCCTGACCTAGGATCGAACCCGTGACCACTTGGATCGTGGGTTGACCATCAACCACTGAGCCACACTGGCCGGGCAACCCTGAATCCCTCAGTCTGATGGGGTAGAGCTCTGCCTGTGGGGGAAGGCTTCCTGGCGGAGGTGATGACTGAGTGTGGTCTGGAAGGACGGGGGGGTTAACGGGAGGAAGGTCGTACCAAAAGGCCGGTCATCACATGGCTTTTGTTTGGTTTTGAAGTGGACATTGTTTTATGTCTGGTCTCGAATTCTAGAAATGAAAAGACATTTCCGAGGAATGTTGAGACTTCCCCATGAAGACCTGCCCTTTCAGAAGAGCATTACACACACACACAGACACACACACACACATACACACACACACATACACACACACACACACACACACACACACATGCCCCCTGGACTCCCACTTGCCCTCCCTTCTTGCTGACGCTGAACAATGTCACCTCTTGGATTGACGTCACCAGCCTCCCTGTGGCCCCTTATCCTGAAACTGGCCTCTCCCGTGCCTCCCCCGAGGTGTGGATTAACCTGTGAATTGGGTTTAAAATGGGGTAAGCCTAAACCGGTTTGGCTCCGTGGATAGAGTGTCGGCCTGTGGACTGGAAGGTCCCAGGTTCAATTCCAGTCAAGGACATGTACCTTGGTTGCGGGCATATCCCCAGTGGGGGGTGTGCAGGAGGCGGCTGATCAATGTTTCTCTCTCATCGATGTTTCTTGCTCTCTATCCTCTCTGTAAAAAAAAAAAT
>PVJN01004530.1:57138-89720 GCA_004026805.1 Lasiurus borealis
CCGGGAACAGGCCACCTCCCTGCAGGGGCGGGGCTTGTGTCTCCCGGTGGGTTTGGATCTGATGAGCAGACGCCCTGTTTGGGGTGTCAGATGCCTTGTTTGATTGGACGCTGAGGCCCAGAGGAGGTGAGTGTGAGCTGCTGGCTGAGCAGGACGAGAACTAGACCTTCCACAGCCCGCATTCATGCTCCTCCTCTCACGCTGGTGGGATGTGGACACCTGTGCCAGCGCTCAGGCCATCCTGTCCATCTCTGGCGACCCCATCAGTCCTGCTGACCTTGGACAGCTGCCCTCTGGGGACTGGGCACCCCAACCCCATAGAACTGAAACACCCCCTCCTCACTCTGCCTCATGCTGCTTTCCTTTCTCGACTTTTGCAGGCTGGGGAAGGTCACTGGGATGGGAGGAGTCGTGTCCTCCCAAATTTATAAGCTGCAGTTCTTCAGTTGTTTCAAATCCTCACCTGCGGATGTTTTTCCATTGTGAAGTGCCAGCCTCTCCTTCATTCTCACAAGGCAGAACGAGTCCCTTTCATAAGGGTACTAATCCCATTCCTGGGGGCTCCACCCTCACGCCCTAACTACATCTCAAAGACCTCACCTTGCCGAGACTGGTTTGGCTCAGTGGATAGAGCGTCGGCCTGCGGACTGAAAGGTCCCACGTTCGATTCTGGTCGGGGGCATGTACCTTGCTTGCGGGCACATCTCCAGTGTAGGGCGTGCAGGAGGCGGCTGATCGATGTCTCTCTCTCATCGATGTTTCTGACTTTCTATCCCACTCCCTTCCTCTCTGTAGAAAAATCAATAAAATATATTAAAAAAAAAAAAAACACCTCACCTCCTAACACCATCACATTTTTTATTGATATTTTATAGACAAGAAAGGAGAGGGATAGAGAGTTAGAAACACAGATGAGAGAGAAACATCGATCAGCTGCCTCCTGCATGCTCCCCACCGGGGATGTGCCCACAACCCAGGTACATGCCCTTGACCAGAATCGAACCTTTCAGTCCGCAGGCCGACGCTCTATCCACTGAGCCAAACCGGTTCTGGCTGCATTCTTCCAAGGGCAGGTGGCACCTACCTCTGCGTCCCCCTCCCCAAGCTCTGTGCCTGGAATAGGACATGAGCTGGGGAGCATGTGCCGTGCGGAAAGGGATGAACGGCGAGGAGAGCAAAGGGAAAGCCATCACCGCCTTTTCTTTACCTTGTGCTGCCAAGGCCGTGGGATGTGAAGGAAGAATAGACTCGGCGAGTCAGACGCGGGGGGAGGCTGGGAGTGAGGGGAGGACTGGGGTGGGGTGCGTGCTGCGGCAGCCGCCCTTGTTAAATGCTTACTGAGTGTTTGCTTAGGAAGAATGGAAATGTGCGGCGTGCCTGCTTAAGTCATCCTTTTCCAGAACGAAAAGCCAAAGAACGGGGCCCAACACGCTCCCCGGGCCGCCGCGTGGCTGTGATTAGGAGCTGATTTAGCATTCAGGAGGAAACCGTGACAATCAGCCTTCCGGAGCTCGAGGCCGACCCGCGCACAGTGCGTATCCTCGGGAAAGATCCATTTGCATTAAAGATCTGCGTGGCGAGGCACAGCCAAAGAGGTGAATGCCCTAAGTGGGAATTTTTGATTGCTCCTCCATCTCTTCCCCCTTTTCACGTCTGCACCTGTGTTACCCCCTCAACGAGAGTTTCGCCCTGCGAGTGACATTTACAGGGCCCGCCTGTTGACATTTCTATTAAACCGACGCTCCTGCCCTTCAGAAGCAGGACCTGGGTCCGGCTGGCGTGGCTCAGGGGTTGGGCATTGCCCGGGGAATCCAGGAGGTCACAGTTCAATTCCCGGTCAAGGCACATGCCTGGGTTGTGGGCTCAGTTCCTAGCGTGGGGCATGCAGGAGGCAGCCGATCGATGATTCTCTTGACATCATTGATGTTTCTCTCTCTCTCTCTCTGACTCTTTTCCTCTCTGAAATCAATAAGAGAGAAATATTTTTTAAAAATGCAGGACCTGGGTTTATGGTGGAATATAAGGGTGGGAATTAAGGGAAGTACAGATACGAGTGCCCTAACATACGAGATTTTTGAGATACGAGCCATCGAGCGAGTGATTTTTGCTTTGAAATATGAGCAACATTTGAGATAGGAGTAATCGCGCGGATCGGCTAGCTGCACACGACCCACCAGTTTACCTCGACTCGAGCGTCTCATAGTTTCCCATGCCTAAGGTTACGGAACGAATTAAACTCGTATCTCGAGGTACCACTGTACCTGGGATGTAGGTCCGTGCCTCCCACTTCTCCGGGCCAAAAGCGGTGGCTTTGGAGGACGTGTCTTCCAGTGAAGCTGCAGTTCTTGTGGGCATGTGTTTCCATGGAGACATGCTACATGCTCACACCTTTAATGAGGGCCCCTGGTGCCTTAGCCTGGTTTCTCCCCCTGAGCCCTAGTAGCATTTGGAGCTAGATCATCATTTGTGGGTGGGGGGCTGGCCTGGGCCGTCCTTGGAAGATGTATATCAGCATCCCTGACCTTTACCTACTGATGCTCATAGCACCCCATTCTCCCCAGTCTTGATCGTCAGAATTTGCCAGACATCACCCTATGCCCCTGGAGCGGGAGGCAAAATTCCTCCACTCGAGGACCACTGCCTTAGATACTCACCGTGTAGATGAGTAGGGGCTAGTCCAGTAGGAAGTAGAGGCAGCAGGTAGGAAGTCAGGGTGGTGTGGCCATGGGGTCCTTTATTGAGGGGGTGGTCCAGCGTTGGAACAGGGAGGAGTGAGGTCCTTGGGAAGGAAGGTGTTGGAGGTCTGTGATGCCACACCGAGGAGGTCAGAAGTCCTGGGTTGACCCCAGGGTCCTGCTTCCCAGCTGGGTGACCTGAGTCACGTGGCCTTTGGAGCCTCAGTGCCCCTGGCTGTGAAGTGGAGTCGCACAGACTGGTGGCAGAGCCTGAGGGAATGAAGATCTCCTGGAAGTGCCAGTGTGGTACCTGGCACCCCTGTTGGCCCATTAATGTGGTCTGCTTTCCTGAGTGCTCTCGATCCCGTTACACCCAGGTCTCTGGGCCCTACCAGCTCAGGTGCTCTTCATCTAGACACCCAGGTTCTCCGCTTCAATTCCATGCTCATGTCCAAGGCCAAACTGACTTTCTTAAGCAGGAGGCTGTGAGGCTCAGAAGATACTGGGATGTGTATTGTGCATCACTATGGCCCTTGAGCACTTGAGATGGGCAGGGCTCTCTCCCTGTATCTCCCCACTGCCCCCAGAGCACCCCGTTCCAATCTTCTTTCCGAGTGTACTTTCCTAAGCTCCAAAGGCCCTTCTTTTGCCTCTATCTTGTTTCCTGAGCCCATTTCCTTGACTGCTCACTTAGTATTAGGAGTGGGGCCTTTGGCAGGTGATTATGTCATGAGGATGGGGCCCTCATGAATGGTATTAGTGCCTTTATATAAAAGACGCCCAAAGAGTTCCCTCACCTTTGCTGCTTAAGGACACAGCAAAAAGATTGAACCAGGAAGTGGAGTCCTTGCCCTCCGTAGACTATGCCGGTATCTTGATTTGGGGTTCTCCAGCCTCCAGAATTGTGAGACATAAATATTTGTTGTTTAGACCATCCAGTCTATGGTATTTTTGTTATAGTAGCCCAAATGGAGTAAGATGCCCTTCTATCCGCTTTGTGGGCATCACGGCACGGGGGCAGTCGGGTCTGTGCTAGCCATAGGATGTGATGGGTCAAGCAGCTAAAATTCAGCTGGTTTATTTTAATGTTGTTACGGCTAGGACAGCATCTTATGTTGCTGTGCAATCATATATCGGATTTCATTCGATCTCCCTCAGCTCTGACAGCAACCTTCCTGCTTGATATTGCCACGAGCTTTCACAAAAAATGATGACGTGGGTAGATGCCCCCACCGACGTGCAGGGAGGCCAGATCCTGATGCCCCGTCCTCTGTCATTGCTGAGATGCCCACGTGAACGGCAGGTGTGCCGGGGCGTTTGTTTGTAGCATAACAGAAACAAGGCGGGCAACGACCTCAGGCTGCAGGGATTGTGTCCTCTTGCAGAGTTGTGTGAAATGGGTGGGGGGTTGACCGGATTGGAGACCCTAGTGAGGCCTCTGCCCCGTGACCTGGGACAGCCCAGTGGTTCCAAGGACAGAAGGACCTGTTTCCCCGCAGCCAGAGGATCTGATGTCACAGTGAGATCAAGACAAACTAAAGTGGCAGGAATGGACCCTTGGCATCCTTAAAATAGTATTTCATGTGATGATTTTTTGTTCTTGTTTTTTTAAATATATTTTTTATTGATTTTTCATAGAGAAGAAGGGAGAGGGATAGAGGGTTAGAAACATCGATGAGAGAGACATCAATCAGCCATCTCCTGCACACCCCACACTGGAGATATGCCCGCAAGCAAGGTACATACCCCTGACCGGAATCGAACCCGGGACCCTTCAGTCCGCAGGCCGACGCTCTATCCATAGAGCCAAACTGGTCTCGGCATGTGATGATTTTTTTTAAAAAAATAAAATATATCTTTATTGATTTCAGAGAGGTAGGGGGAGAGAGAGAGAGAAGAGAGAAGAGAGAGAGAGGAGAGAGAGAGAGAGAGAGAGAGAGAGAGAATCATTAATCAGTTGCCTCCCGCATACCCACTCCTGGGGATCGAGCCCGCAACCCAGGCATGTGCCCTGCCTGAGAATCGAACTGTGACCCTCCTGGTGGAGAGGTGAGCGCCTCCCAGGCCAGGTGCCATGCGACTGAAGGGTCACCTGCAGGAGGCAGGTGCTGTGGGCCTGACGGGCAGAGAAACGAGGCCGGAGGGATGTGACTGGGCTCGGCCGCAGGCCCAGAGAGAGAGGCCAATGCCTGTGTGTTTCTCCTTGAGGAGCAGAGGAAGGAGAGGGAGGTAACGCAGTGACCTGGCACGTGACCTCACACGTAGCGGAGCGTGTCTCGGGCACACCATTGCCGCAGGGACCTACCTGAGGTGATGTGAGGGATTTGTGTCTACGTTACACACGTCGTACAGTCACATGGCTGGCAGGCTTCTGTTAAAGGGGACTTATTGACACAGTGCACTGAGGACATTGGTTAATGGCAGCCAGGAAGGCGCACAGGTGGGGCTGGGCAGGGGTTGGTGATGATATGTGAAATGGTAAGGTTGTGCTATTGGTGATGAAACCGGGTGCTAGAAGGTGAACCTGGTCCCTGGTCCACGTGAAGGGGCAAATGCAGTGGTTCTCAATCTACCTAATGCCGCGACCCTCTAATACAGCTCCTCATGTTGTGGTGACCCCCAGCCATAAAATTATTGCTACTTCATCACTGTAATTTTGCTACTGTTATGAATCATAATGGAAGTATCTGTTTTCCGATGGTCTTAGGCGACCCCTGTGAAAGTGTCGTTCGACCCCCAAGGGGGTCGCGACCCACAGGTTGAGAACCACTGGGCAAATGCTTTGAAGTGGCCGTTTTATGTTGTCAGGGAATTTAAGTGGAGAGGCAGAAGGGTGTGTGGTGGGAGCCCCCATCTGCGGGGAGTGAGAGGCGTTGCCAAGTGGCAGTGGCAAGGACAGAGAGGAAGGGAGCCACAGGAGCACGAGCGTCTTCCTACACAGAGGGGCGGCCCGATTCCCTGGCGACAGCTGGGAGCCGGGCACAGAGGCCGCGTGCCGTGGGGAGCGGGAGGAAGGGAGAGCCGGATCCTGGCAGCAGCCAGCCTTCCACACAAGCGCAGGAGGGAGGAGGAAGCTGAGGATAAAGGGGGATTTGCTGATCACACAGGGGGAGTTCCGCAGTTGGGTTTGGGAGGAAGGCGTGGGCTGAGCTGGAGTGACCAGGTGGTGTGCACCGTGATGAATGTCCAAGGAGGCTGCTGGTTGCGATTGGGTGTCATAGAGCCACTCAGCACACACTTATCCATCCTCTCTTATGGACCAGGTCCTGTGCCAGCCACACATGCAGCTGCAGTGGCCACAGCAGGCAGGCCGCCTGCCCTGGAGTCTGATTGGGCAGATATAGGCTGGGCATCAGTGTGTGTGTGTGTTTTCAGAAAACACTAGCATTGAATCCCAGCATTTCCAACAACGAAATCAATGTTGTTAGCCTCTCTTGGTCTGTTTTCCTTTTTAATTTTTTTAATATATTTTAGTGATTTTTTACAGAGAGGAAGGGAGAGGGATAGAGAGTTAGAAACATCGATGAGAGAGAGAGAGACATCGATCAGCCGCCTCCTGCACACCCCCTACTGGAGAGAGATGTGCCCGCAACCAAGGTACATGCCCTTGAGCAGAATTGAACCTGGGACCTTTCAGTCCGCAGGCCGATGCTCTATCCACTGAGCCAAATGGGTTTCGGCCTGTTTTCCTTTTTACAAGAGGGGTAGAATGATGCCTCCATGGGTGATGCAGTCATTATTCAGACCTGTGCGGAGTGGTTTTGATGGGAAGGGGGTGGTCATCAGAGCCACCTCTAGTCCAGAAGTGCTTTTGTGTAATTAGAAAAAAGCACCTTTCCACCTGTTAAGGGAACTATTATAATAAATATGCCATCCCCGAAGTCCCGGAGGTGAATCGCTCTCCAGAGGCACTGGCCATTCCTTGGGGTTGGGGGGAGGGAGGAGGCGGGGTGTGTGTGTGAGGGGGAGGCCCACTCTGTGTATTAACCCGCTGTTTACTGGGTGCTTTACTACAGTCATGTGCCACTTAGTGATGAGATACCCTGTTTCCCCGAAAGTAAGACATCCCCCGAAAATAAGACCGACTTCCAGTTTTGCCTCTTCCTGTAATAGAAGGCACCACCCCCGATAATAAGACCTTCTCCAAACATAAGGCGTCCCCAGAATAGAAGGCCCCCAAAGCTACCGTCAGGCGTCTGACTCCTGATTTAAAGAGACCTCGCACTGCCTGAACAGCTCCGGCTGCGCTGCGGCCCATCAGGGAGCTGGTTTGTGATGAGACTACCGTATCATAGACAGGGAATAAATTTCCTTTTTTTTTGTCCCAACAATAAATGTGTACCATATTCTTCTTCATGGAAAAATAAGACATCCCCTGAAAATAAGACCTAGCGCATCTTTGGGAGCAAAAATTAGTATAAGACACTGTCTTATTTTTGGGGAAACAGGGTAGTGAGAAATGAGTTCTTAGGCCATCAACACAAGGCCATGGAATAGCCTTTTACACCCCTAGGCTATGGGGGATGCCTCGGGCGTGTGTTCCATGCTGATGCAATGTGGGGAGCTGCCCCGGGCATACCGGGGTACTAGAGACCTGAATGCAGGTTCTGGACATAGCTTTCTGCTTTCTCACGCTTCAATTTTTTTTGAGGGGGGGGGGGTTGAGAAAGCAGAGAGCTATGTCCAGAGCCTGCATTCAGGTCTCTAGTACCCCTGTATGCCCGAGGCAGCTCCCCACAATGCAATACCCTTACGCAGCGCCTGACTGGACAGCCCTCTCAAACGGTAACCTGTACTCGAATCACCCGGGATTTTGTTCCGATGCAGGGTGCGATGGAGTGGGGCCGGGGCAGGGCCTAGGGGTTTGCTTTTCTGCTGCCCATGCCACTGGCTCCCAGACCACACACACACTGGACAGAGATGGTGGCGTGTAAACCTTTGTCTTAGGTGCCGGGCTCGTGGAGAATTTACAAACCTGATCCTCTGCCCTTCGGGGGTTTTAGTGTCATGAGGAGAGATTAATGCTCAGGACGTGGTGAGACCACAGCTAAGTGTCAGGAATGTGTGACTGCGGGGGTTCAGACAGGAGGGGAAGGAGGCTTCGGGTCTGGAATTAAAGCAGTGAGACCTGAAATTCCTTCCCAGTCTCAGCGGAGGAGAAAGGGCGTTGTAGGATGTGTGTGAGCAGATGGCTTGGCTAAGGCCATAAGCTGGCCATCTACTAGCAATGGCGCATATACCGTATTTTCCGGCGTATAAGACGACTTTTTAACCCAGGAAAATCTTCTCAAAAGTCGGGGTCGTCTTATAGGGCGAGTATATCCCAAACTCTATATTTTAACTGGAAAAGTTGGGGTTGTCTTATACGCCCAGTAGTCTTATACACCCAGTAGTCTTATACAGTGGTACCTTGAGATATGAGTGCCCTAACATACAAGATTTTTGAGATATGAGCCGTCGAGCGAGCGATTTTTGCTTTGAAATACGAGCAACATTTGAAATAGGAGTAATCACATGGATCGGCCGGCTGCACACGACCCACCAGTTTACCTCAACTCGAGTGTCTCATAGTTTCCCACGCCTCAAGGTTACAGAACGAATTAAACTTGTATCTCGAGGTACCACTGTACACCGGAAAATACGGTAATGATAACAGCAAAGCGAGCATGAGGGTCCGTCTGCTATTGGACCTGTTGTATGAGCTCAATTCAGCGCTCTCCACTCTTAGGAACTGGAGAGCACCTTGTAAGAATGGGTCACTGGAGGGAGACTGGGGTGACCAGAGGTGACAGACAGGATTCAGCCAATCTAGTTAAAATCCACAGCCCGGATCTGTTCAGTGCCCAGAGGATCTCTTTGGGATCTTGAGTGGTTCTGAAGGGCTTCTGAGACTTTTTTATTTTTGTTTTTTTTTTGGAAGGTTATGTAGATTTTTAGTCCCTTTTCATGTGCAGTGTTTCTAGACAACCCACACATCTTGAACACTCTTGAAAAACCCTTCCGCACATCTGCGATGCTAATTAAAAGGCAGCCTGCGGAGCTGTGTTTGGAGTGGAGGCTTCTGGCTGGAGTCTTTCCCGTGGAAACCAGCCACGCCTGCAGGGTACGTATTCCCAATTAGGGTCCCGCTGATGCCACCCCTCCGCACCCCACCGGGCAAGTAAAACTCACACGTGTGTACTCCCCGTCTGCTCTGGGGCATTTTGAATCACAAAAACGCTGTCACAGGAAAGGCGTGATGATTTCAAGCTTTTACATATACTTGTACATTTTACAAGCCACGCGCACTCCTTGTATAAAATTTAGGGAAGAATATAATCACAGGATGGAAATGACTCATGTTCTACCCATAAAGAGAACTCTCGGTGCTCATACCTTTTCCGTATCTGTGGTTAGGGAGATACTGATACATGTATGTGCGGTTTCTCACACTGGGCTGAAGGATTCTTGCAGTCAGAGTTTGTGTTCAGCGTTGAATCCCTCTTGTGTGGCTTAATGGAGGGCGCATGTAATGCTATCTCTAAATTTGACAGGTGTTGGTTCAGACATGGGAGGAGCCAGGTGAAGTAGATGTTTAGGAGGAGAAATCGGCCAGCTTGGTCAAGAAGTTGTATGGAGGATTTGAGGGGGGCTTGGTTAGTGATGACTTAAAAAAAAAAAAAAAAAAATATATATATATATATATATATATATATATATATATATATATATTTTACAGAGAGGAAGGGAGAGAGATAGAGAGTTAGAAACATCGATGAGAGAGAGACATGGAGTAGTCACCTCCTGCACGCCCCCATTGGGAATGTGCCCGAAACCAAGGTACATGCCCTTGACCGGAATCGAACCTGGAACCTTTCAGTCTGCAGGCTGACGCTCTATCCACTGAGCCAACCGGCTAGCAATGACTTTTAAACCCCTGGGTTAATGGCCAGCTGGGCAGTCTCCCTTCCACTAGTCAAGGCAGGTTAGAAGCTGGTGTTTCCTAGGTCATTTGCACACGTGTGGCATGCAATTTCCAACCTTCCGGCTTCTTCCTTCCTTCCTTCTTCTTGTGTTAGTTCCTGTATTGACTTCCTGGAGAAACTTCTGGTAAACAGGGAGGTTTCGCTTTAAAACGTGTCTTGAGAGCACAGAGGTGTCATTTAAAAGTCAAATCCATGAAGGAGTATTTTTTCACCTGCTGAGTTTAATTTCAGGTGCCAGCGTTATCATAAAATGCAAGCCAACCTTGACTCTGTTTTAAAACTTTACATAAATTGTGCGAGTTGGAGCGAACCTGTGCAGATGGAGAGCGGAAAGGGAGGAAAATAAATGCGTTAAGGAGCCTTTGAAAATGTTGTTTTAATATCAGTGCCACTTGAGTTCAGTTTTCGTTATATCCCTACTTTCCCCTGAAGTGGAAATTCGTCAATAGCTTTCTGATTGTATTTCTATCTATTCTACTTTATTGTTCCTTTGAACAGGAGCAAACCCTGGTGATGTATTGGACTCCGAGGAAGGAAATAATCATAAGATGCAATATAAAGGATTGAGGTTAGATCTAAAGGAAGATAGCCCCTTGAAGGGGTCAGTTTCTTAGGGGGCACACAGCCACTGTCTCTTCCCCCTCTGTATGACCTTTGGCCCATTCATTGATCTTTTTGGCCTTAGTTTTCCTATTCATAAATGAGGATAAAAGTAAGTTATTTTGAGAACTAAACAAATAAAAAAACCTAGAAAAACGCTTTACACAATAAGTGCTACTACTGCGAGACATCTTTATTCTTATAAGTGAACTGTTTAAAAACAGACAAACAAAAACCCATGTGAGCCGAGACCGGTTTGGCTCAGTGGACAGAGCGTCGGCTTGGGGACTGAAAGGTCCCAGGTTCGATTCCGGTTGGGGGCATGTACCTTGCTTGTGGGCACATCTCCACAGTGGGGCGTGCAGGAGGCGGCTGATCAATGTCTCTCTCTCATCCATGTTTCTGACTTTCTATCTCTCTCCCTTCCTCTCTGTAAAAAATCAATAAAAACAACAACAACAACAAAAAAAAAACCCACATGTGATGTTTATGGGTGGGAATTCCTGAAGGAGAATGGCGTAAGCAGGTTTTTCAGATTAACTCACTTGGTTTGTCAGTCGCTACCTACTTGCTGAGATCTGTTTTCTACCAAATCTTGGCGTGGCAGGGAGGGGGGTGCATGGGAGGGGGAGAGAGAAAAGCATGAGTAAGACTGCTCTTGGGTTCTTAGGAAGATGGGGTTACCCTCTCAGTGCTTGATGGGGCTTTGGTAGTCGCTCAAGGGATTTCTTACTTTCAGCCTCAGACCCTCGCGCCTAGATTGGGGGTGTCCCTCCGCTGTACAGATGAATGAAGCAAAGCTTACCTGGGCCAGGTCTTAGTGTGGCCTGGGTTCCCTCTGCCTCCCTCCGAGAACCCCAACACTCCCTCCCCTGAGATCACCAGCCTTTCCCCTTGCTCATTCTCAGTGACCCAGCGAGCTTTGCTTGCGGGGTCTGTGTCTCCTCCTCCCCGGGGGCATGTGTCTGAAGTCGGGGTTCTCGGTTTAAAGGGATTGTGCTGCTCTTGGCTCTCCTTTCTTGTGCGCACCCTGCAGCCCGGTGGCCTTTCATCTGCTTTAAACGTTTAGGCAAGTGTCAGAGGGGCGGCAGAAGGCGGCCTCTGGGCTCCGTGAAGTGTTTACTGCCGGCAGCTGGCTGAACACAAACTCCTGCAGCTGGGAAGGCCGCCTTTGGTTCGAATCGGATTCCATGTATCCGTTCAGCAGACAGTTCCCAGGCTCCTGCAAGCGACGGGCAGGACGCTACGTCTGAGGGGCGCCGGTGAATCCCACGGGGTCTGAGCCTTTTTCTGGAAACTCCACGGCTGGTGGGGAAGGGAGACGGTTCGCCCAGACATTGTCACACGGGGCTTGAGGGTCCTGGCAGAGGGAAGGACCTTGTGGGAGTCTCTAAGGGACACCATTCCTTGGGGACGGAAGCCTTCTGTCGGGGCTGCCTGCCGTCGGGGGCTCTGCTGTCACGGAGTTTCCCTGTGGCCCTGGCTCGCTCGCTCTCTCTCCACCTGCAGCCCTTCTGACTCCGTGTGGGGAGGTGATGGAGATGCGATGTCAGGGTCTCAGGTTTTTAATTCCTTTTAAGTCACATGAGTTTCTGGGTAGATACTCGGGTGAGAGCTGGTGCAGGCCTTCTCCCTCCTGTTCTCCGCATTTCTCCAATTGTCGGCGTGGCCTAAGGACTGTCCCTTGGCAGACGGCTGGAGGTCGTCTCCATGCTCCTGCCCATTCTCTGCCCATCTTCCTCGTCATCCATGCTTTTCTGGGCTCTTCTTCCATGTTAAAGATGAGTGCGTGTAGGCTTTTCTCGGTGGCGATGGAGATCTCGTGCCTAGCCAGTCTGTCACACCCCTGGCCGCTCATGGGAGCGGTCAGCAACTCCCTCCTCCTTCCCTGGAGGTGCCTGCCCCTCGCAGCCGTCCCAGTCTTGGGGTGCCTGTGGGTGCTTTCTGCCGGTCTCTCCTGTTAGTTTGTGGTCTTGGACCCCAACCCTCATAATGCTCTTTCAAAACACAGCACCTGCTTAGCGTGTGGCATATACCAGGTGCTCACTAAGTGCTCTTGCAATGAGTGTGTTAGTTCAGGCTTCAAAAGTAACCCCTAGTAGACATGCATGTGTGTGTAAGTGTGCACGTTAGAGAGGAAGAGAGAGAGAGAGCGAGAGCGAGGGAGGGCCCTTCACCTTTATTTGCTGAAGCACTGTCTCTGCTTTGACGGATAGCAGGGGTGCAGCAGCATCCCTGGGGAGTCGGGGTTAGCAGGAAACCGGGGCGGAGTGAGCCTGTTCTCTCTGCAGCCTGCATCCACTCACAGCCCTCCTTCCGCTCTGCTCTGCCTCCGCAGGGAGTATTATGAGGGAGGCCGAGGACTCCACGCTCCGGGCAGAGGAACGGCGCTGGCGTTAGGGCTTGCCACTCCCGGGACGATGCTGGGGATCTGCAGGGGGAGACGGAAGTTCCTGGCTGCCTCGCTGACTCTCCTCTGCATCCCAGCTGTCACCTGGCTCTACCTGTTCGCCGGCAGCTTCGAAGGTAAGATGGAAGCTTCGCGGAGGGGGAGGGAGGCTGTTGGGGGGAGAACACTGGCTGTCCAGGACTCCCAGGGAGAGACTCCGGGCCGTCGGATCCCGGAGGCTGGTCATTTCGTAGAAGCGAATCCCCGCGCCCCGTCACAGGGGAAGACTTGTCCGGGTCCTCACAGCTGAAGGGAGGGAGTCAGGCGTGGGAGGAGAAAAAGACAGGACCGCAGGATCAGGTGCGCCTGGGCGCAGCGGCGTGGAGCAGGTGACACGGATGTCAAAGGCGGGCTTGCGAGTGGATCGCCGTGTTGGTGACGGGCAGTGCTGGGCCCTGGAGGGAGGACTCAGCTATTGATGCAGCCAGATGTTCTATTCTTTCTTCCATCTCCTCCTTCACGCGGTCACATGTTCAGCATCTGTTACGACGGATGCAGCTATGGCGGTTTACGTCTCCGCTAAACCAGGTGCTGGGCGGGCAGGATGGCACACCTGGGCCTTCCCAGCTCAGTGGGGGGGGGGAGAGACAGACAAGAGGACACACACCTGATTGCTGTACCACCGGCTGTTCGGGGTGCAAGGCGGCAAGCCCAGCCCCCCTGTGGGGGCTGCAGGAGGCGGGAGGCGGGGGTCAGAGTGGTCGGCCGGGCTTGGGGGAGGGCTGATCAGTCACCTGATGGCCCAGTACAGCAGTGGTTCTCAACCTTCCTAAGGCCATGACCCTTGCATACAGTTCCTCATGTGGTGGTGACCCCCAACCATGAAATTTTGCTACCGTGATGCATCGTGATGTAAATATCTGCATTTTCCCATGGTCTTAGACGACCCCTGTGAAAGGATCGTTCGACCCCCAGAGGGGTGGCGACCCACAGGTTGAGAACCGCTGCAGTACAGGCACGCAACGGAGGCCCAACATTCCCCAAACAAATGAAAAGAAACGGGGATCCCTGCCACTTCTCAGAGATCATTAGCAAAGACGGGCCCTTGGCTCAGCCGGCAGTTCCAAAGGCGGTTTTCTGAGCGCGGGGAGGAAGGCGTGGCAGTGCTGGCGAGCACCACTCTTTTCTGTTTACCCCCGCACTCCAGTTCAAAGGGGAAAATTAACTCAAAGGAAAACCTGACTCCGGGAAGTCAGGGCTGTGTTTTTAAACCCGTTCTTTATGCATCATTTTATTGACAGCTCCAGGCTACCTTTTAATTAGGAGTTGCACTTGGCTTTCCGAGACTCGCCCCCAGGGAGCCAGGCTGCATGTAGAGGAGGTGGAACTGAGGGGGGGGTGGGGGGGGTCTGGCAGGGAGGGCCCCCAGCCACACCCCTGTGCCTCACCAGCTCCGGCATCCCTGCAGAGCAGTGGTTCTCTACCTTTCTACTGCCAGGACCCTTTAATACAGTTCCTCATGTTGTGACCCCCAACCATAAAATCATTTTTGTTGCTACTTCTTAACTGTAATTTTTGAACTGTTTTGAATCATATCTGTGTTTTCCAATGGTCTTAGGCTGTGAAAGTGTTGTTTGACCCCCAAAGGGGTCTCGACCCACAGGTTGAGAACCGCTGCTCTAGGTGCTTGTCCAGAGACCAGTCACTGAGTGGGGGAGCTGGGGATGGCAGCCCCCAGCTCTGTGCCTGTTTCTGGTCATGGGGTACAAAGGAGTTCCCCTGAAACATGGGTGACATTGGGGAGGGATGGCCCCAAAGGTACATGGTCCGTGTTCTCGGAGGAGAAAATAGACGTTGATCTGCGTTGGAGCATTCATCCCTGCTTGTGCTTCGTGATGTGCAGACCCCCTTCCAGCATCACGCTGTCTTTCCCACCCTGGCTGATGGGTGGCTGTGATCCTTGGCTTTGAGTGATTTTATTGGGCTGGCAGGTAGGTTCCAGGAAACTGGGAGGATTGAGGAAAGACTCTGCAACCACACGCACAGACTGGGGTGGGTTCCATACCGTAACCAGGAAGCTTAACAGGAAATCCTACCCTCAGGACCAAATCAGAGACTGCTTTCAGTTGCAGGTGGTGATTGGGTACATTAGCAGACATGTTCCAGCCAGAATGGTAAAGCTGACAGCTTTCTTTTCCCGGGGAACAGGCCGTAGCGGGGCCACGGCATCTGTTTCCAGAACCATCTAGATCAGCGGTTCTCAACCTGTGGGTTGCGACCCCTTTGGGGTTAAAAGACCCTTTCACAGGGGTCGCCTAAGACCATCGGAAAATGCAGATATTTACATCACGATGCATAACAGTAGCAAAATTTCATGGTTGGGGGTCACCACCACATGAGCAACTGTATGCAAGGGTCGAGGCCTTAGGAAGGTTGAGAACCTACTGGTCTAGATAATGGCTGCACACTTCGGAGAATCCAGGTGAATGATGGTGCCATTCAAGCCTGGTTCCACTAGCCCAGTGGTTGGCAAACCATGGCTCGCGAGCCACATGCAGCTCTTTGGCCCCATGAGTGTGGCTCTTCCACAAAAATACCACAGCCTGGGCGCGTCTACTTTGAAGAAGTGGCGTTAGAGGAAGTGTACGTTTAAAAAATGTGGCTCTCCAAAGAAATTTCAACCATTGCGCTGTCGATATTTGGCTCTGCGGACTAAGGAGTTTGCCGACCACTGACCTAGACGCAGTGGGAAGAACTGAGGCTGTTTACCCTGGAGAAGAGGAGGCTCCAGGTGTGTGTGTGAGCTTCAGCAAACAAAGGTTGTCACTGGCGGAGGTCAGGGTGACTCTGATGGCCCTGAGTCCACGGAGGGGTGTGGCAGGGAGCCCTGAGTCCAGCTGGTCATGATGAGGGTCAGTCTGCCCTGTGCGGGCCCGAGCTGCCCCGGGAGCAGTGAAATGCATGCCAGGAGGCGTGTGCAGACACGAGGCAGTACACGGGAGCGAGTGAGCATGGGGGACAGTAGGACAGAATAACCTGGGGGAGGGAGAGAGCATGGGGGACAGTAGGACAGGATGACCTGGGGCAGGGAGGGAGCATGGAGACAGCAGGACAGGATGACCTGGGGGAGGGAGAGAGCATGGGGGACAGTAGGACAGGATGACCTGGGGCAGGGAGGGAGCATGGGGGACAGTAGGACAGGATGACCTGTGACCTCTTGACTTTCTGACCCAGATGTCCTGAGACTAGTAAAGGCTCCGTGTTTGTGGGGTCATGGAGGCTGGGCGGAGCCCCAGCAGTTGCTGCAGACAGAGGTGCCCTCCCCGCGGGTCCTGCAGAGACATTCCTGTCTGGGTAAAAACAACCTTGCGATCTGTTTGTTGACACCCTGGAGTCTTCTGTTTCTGGCCTGGGAGAGCCATAAATAAGGTACAGAGTTGCCGCCTGCGGTCGCGAGTTGGTGCTATTCATTCTTATATTCATTCTTGATGGCGGTTTATTTATCTCCCAGCCCTGCTTAATTCCAGGGGGTCTCCTGAGAGCAGAGCCCAGAGTGCTCCCTGAGACGGGGACACTCTGAGCATAAGATGTCACAGTTAGATGACAAGCAGCTGCAGGATGAACGGAGGGAGCTCGGCATGGGATCGGGCGTCTCAGGCTCTGGAATCGGCCAGTTGCTGAGGGTAGAGACCCAACCATTCCTCTCTCTAGAGCTGCATCCCCCCTCAGGTGAAATGATGTAAAAGTGAAGCACTCGCTGGAACCGGTTTGGCTCAGTGGATAGAGCATCGGCCTGCAAACTGAAAGGTCGCAGGTTCGATTCAGGTCAGGGGCATGTACTTTGGTTGCGGGCACATTCCCAGTAGGGGGCGTGCAGAAGGCAGCTGATTGATGTTTCTCTCTCATCCATGTTTCTAGCTCTCTATCCCTCCCCCTTCCTCTCTGTGAAAAATCAATAAAAACATATTAAAAAAAAAAAAAAGTGAAGCACTCCTCGAGGGGTGTTAACATTCTACGAGGTTTTGCTTCCAAACATTGAACATGAGTTAGAAAGGGCCTGTCTTGCCCAGGCAGTGTGGCTCAGTGGTCGAGGAGATCACGGTTCAGTTTTCCGGTCAGGGCACATGCCCCAGTTGTGGGCTCCATCCTCAGTAAGGGGCGTGCAGGAGGCAGCTGATCTATGTCTCTCTCTCATTGATGTTTCTAACTTTCTATTCCTCTCCCTTCCTCTCTGTGAGAAATCAATAAAATATATTTTAAAAAAAATAGTCAAACATTAATCTGGGTGTAGAGATCAGGGCAGGGCATAAGGAAGACTTTGGGGTGCTGGTGATAATTTATTTTCTAACCCATCAATGGTTCTCTCTCATAATTGATGTTTCTATCTTTCTCTTCCTCTCCCTTTCTCTCTGAAATAAGTAAAAATATATTATAAAATATTATTTAAAAGTTAAATAACTAGTAGTATATTTATCTAGTGAAGTACTATGGAGCAATGAGCGTGAATACACTCACAGATAGTGTTGAGCAAAAGAAGACAGACACAGCCCTAGTGGGTATGGCTCAGTGGATAGAGCATCAGCTTGTGGACTGAAGGGTCTCATGTTCGATTCTGGTCAAGGGCACATGAAGTGTACATACCATAAGGCTCCAATTACATAAATACAAAAATAGTCAAATATGCCGAAACCGGTTTGGCTCAGTGGATAGAGCGTCGGCCTGCAGACTGAGGGGTCCTGGGTTCAATTCTGGTCAGGGGCATGTACATCAGTTGTAGGCATGTCCCCGGTGGGGGTTGGGGGGGTGCAGGAGGCAGCTGATTGACGTTTCTCTCTCATCGATGTTTCTAACTTTCTATCCCTCTCCCTTCCTCTCTGTGAAAAACCAATAAAATATATTTTAAAAAAATAGTCAAACATTAATCTGGGGGTAGAGACCAGGGCAGGGCATAAGGAAGGAAGACTTTGGGGTGCTGGTAATAATTTATTTTCTAACCTGTGTGATAATTATATGAGTGTGTTCATTTTGTGACCATTTACAACATTCTTCCTTTATGATTTGTTCACTTTTCTGGATGTTAATGCTATTTAAAAAAAAAAATCTCTGCCAACCTTGATCGTTAAATAAGTATCTGAATTTGAAGAGATTTTTGTGGGTTTTGCATACTGTTCGGATGAGAGGAATTTTCTGAGCCTTTGGGTATTTCGGATCTATGTCACTGTTGAACTTTGAAATTCAAATGCCTTCTAAGCATGAAACTTTCTCTTTGGGATAGATGTTGATCATTTTTATTTAACCACCCTTCCTTTCTTCCTTCCCGATGGGCCTTACCGTTTGGATACAGGTTCCCACCAGGAGGGTCTGATCACAGCACTGACTTCAGAAAAGTCTGAAATTCGCTCAGAGAACCCTAATTCTGAAAGGGTGTTTCTATCAGTTGGAAACAAGACCAGGGCAGGCATACCTGGAGATATTGCGGGTTCTGTTGCAGACCACCCCAGTAAAACAAGTGTTACAGTAAAGGGAGTCCTGGTCTTTTGGTTGATGGAGGATCTTGCCTCTGTTTGTTTAAAAAAGCAAACAAAAAAAAAAATGCAACCTTCGGGAAACACAGTAAAATGAGGTATATGGGGTATGCCTGTATTCCTATCAGAGCTCTGGCAGTGATATAGCTCTGATGAACATTAAAGCAGTATACCCTAGCTGGTTTGGCTCAGTAGATAGAGCTTTGGCCTGTGGACTGAAGAGTCCCAGGTTTGATTCCTGTCCAGAGCATGTGCCCTGGTTGCAGGCTCAGTCCCCAATAAGGGGAGTGCAATAGGCAGCTGATAAATGATTCTCTCATCATTGATGCTTCTCTATCTCTCCCTTTCCCTTCCTTTCTGCAATCAATAAAAATATATTTTAAAAAATTAAAGCAGTATGACTTCTTGACCTGGACATCCAGCTGCATGAGACAGATGTTCCTATCTGCCTTCACCCACAAACTTGCATCTTTGTAAACCCCAGGAGCCTGGAAAAGACAGCGTTTGGAATCGTGGCTTTTGTCGATATGGAAGCACAAAGCAGAAATGCAGGTGGGGCAGAGTAGATTTATAGTTGCTCGTATGGGAAACAATACAGTAATTAATAAATAAAATACAAGAATAAACTCTGTGCTTCGAATACCCAGGTTCGCCTCCCCTGTATACTGTTCAGCAAGAGCTTCCATTTATAGCTTGAAATGGGCTGCACCTGGCATGCATTTGTATTGGGTTTGGCCTGCCCACTGCTTTTAACACTTTTGAATTTATATGACTAGTTAAAAAATGAGAGCTGGCACCTAAAAATCATGATTTCTGGCTCTCCATACAAAAAGGGGAAGGTCTAGCAACCCCCTACCCCCATCCCCCTGCTCCATCCCAGCAGCGATTGGCTGAGCTGAGCAGTCACTGTCCCTTTGTCGGGGCGTGTCCGTTCGCTCTGGCTTGTCACAGTCCCCACGTCATCTATACAGAGGTGAATCGAGAAGAAAGAACTGGCATTTGTTTATGTTGCTTATTGATCCTGTCTCGCTCAGTTAGACTTCGGTTTTAGACCTTTTAACTTACTCCCTGCTATGGGCTGGGCTAGGGATTTTATTTTATTTTATTTTTTAAAAAAGATGTTTTTATTGATTTCTGAGAAGAAGGGAGAGGGAGAGGGAGACATCCATGATGAGAGAGAATCATTGATCGGCTGCCTCCTGCATGCCCCCTACTGGGGATCAAGCCCGAAACCATGGCATGGAACTCAGGACCCTTCAGTCTGCAGTCTGATGCTCTATCCCCTGAGCCAAACCAGCGAGGGCTGGGCCGGGGGTTTTACATACATTATCTCATTTACGCTTCCCCGTAGCTTCACACTTGTCCTGTTTTGGAGATAAGGACACGGAGGCTCAGGGCTGTGGAAGTCTTTGCCAAGGTCACGCAGCCGGTACATCAGGGAGGCAGCCTGCAAACCGGGCCCCGCCTGCCAAGGCCGGGCACGGCCGTCTCCACAACCTGTGTATATAGAAACAACTGGTGGATGACATTTCAAAGTCAACACGCTCAGGCTGCAGATAAGGACCCGACACCTCCCGAGACGAGGGGAACCAGGCCATCTTGGACGAAGAAGGCACGCCATGTTCTGTGGCTTGGGGATTATTATAAGCCAATGGAAGCAGAAAATTCGATTAGTCCTTTAATGCAATTTGCATTTTGTTTCTGCCAGAGACGCGGGCAATGGAGAGCAGGCACGGGCCTCCGGAATCATCTAGGCAGGCCGGAGCCTAAGCAGATGAGACCTTTGAAAACGACACGAGGGCTTGACTGAGGACAGGGGCTGATGGTGGGCGAGCGTGTCTGTCCCTCCGTGATGGGTGGCACTATTTATTTATTTAATATATTTTATTGATTTTTTTACAGAGAGGAAGGGAGAGGGATAGAGAGTTAGAAACATCGATGAGAGAGAGACATCGATCAGCTGCCTCTTGCACACCCCCTACTGGGGATGTGCCCACAACCAAGGATACATGCCCTTGACTGGAATTGAACCTGGGACCTTTCACTCCACAGACGGATGCTCTATCCACTGAGCCAAACCGGTTTCGGCGGGTGACACGATTTAAAGTCCCAGAGTGACAGGAGACAAGTTACCCAGCATCCCTGCGGGTCCGCGTGCTCTCAGGAAAAGGGGACTCTCACGCGCAGCTCACGCACTGGTTAGGAAGGCTGTGAGGTCCCGATTACGGTAACAGTCATGCAACGAATGTGCGCTTTCTTTTCCTGTTTCTGAGAGCATCGGAAGGTCTTCCTGGGAGGGATGCAAAAGGTCACCCCCCTGGTCCAAGGAAGGAAACCGAGGCCTGGAGAACTGACCAAACGAGGCTCAGAGCCCCAGACAGGGACGTCATCGGAACCGCCACCCGGACAGTCCGTGTCGCCAGCTGTGCCGCTGCTTGTCACCGGCTTGTTCATCACTTGGTAAAGACAAAGGACACGTGTCACGCTGGTTCATTACTGTCATCTGTTCTCCAGACACCGGCAGCCTCCCTTTACGTGTGTGTGCCGGAGGCCGGGGCGGGAGGAGGGGACTCTGAGATAGACCGCAGCCGCAGCCACAGCGCACCTGCCGCTCACCGTGGGCCCAGGGGCCATGTTTGAAGAAAAATTAAATTCCACCTGGATGACCTGTGGCGAGGACTTTAACGAGGAAGGAAGAGGCCCGCCCTCTGACTCGGAGTTCCCTCGCTTCTCTCCCAGAAGCTTTGTCTGATGAGGCCGGAGCTGAGTCCGCTCCCATGGCTCCTATTCCCCAACCTCCCCTTAAACGCTGTGTGTCCTTAGCTGAGTAACTTAACCTCTCTGAGCCCACATTGCTCCTCTGGAGTGGGGGTGCTGTTCGTCTTTGTGCAGATGAGGAGGAGTCCAACATGCTCTAGCATAGAGTAGGTCCATGAACTTTTTTTTTTAAGTATGTTTTTATTGGTTTTAAAGAGAGGAAGGGAGAGGGAGAGAGAGAGAAACATGGATGAGATGCATTGATGGGCTGCCTCCTGCATGCCCCAGAATCCTGGAAGGTGGGCAGGGTTCCTCCCACATGACCTCCTGGTTCATGGGTCGATGCTCAACCATTGAGCCACACTGGCTGGGCAGGGTTCAGCTGCCTTTGGCACACTGCCTGAGCTCTGAAACACAGAGTCGCTCACGCAGGGACTCCCTGGAAGAGACCTGAGGATGCAGGGTCCGTGGTGGGTATTTGTCGTCACCGCTCCAGCAGAGGGCACTTCGTGCCCCTTGTCTTGCAGTCCCCGAGTTCTCTTGATGGAGCAGAGCCCCTGCCGGTGCCTGCAGGGACACCCCGGGCAGGGAGCCTCTCCGTGGAACCCTTCCGTAGCAGCTCTGATGAGGTCGCTAATGCACATTGGATCCTCTCACAGCCCGAGGAGAGACCGAGGGTAAGCTATTTGCATGTCCCCCTTCTCATGGAGCCCACTTCCTGGTGGACAGAGGAGATGAACCAGTCAAAGTGAGGGTGGTGATACATGCCGCCGAGAAATAAAGCCTCCTGAGATGCCAGTGCAAGTGGCAGGGGCGAGGCGTGGTGAGGGATGGGGAGGACACCGGCTGCACCGGCCTCTCTGAGAGGGCGGAGGTCAGGAGGAAGGGCATTTCGGGCAGGAAGTGGGGAGCGCTCGGTGCTTTTGCAGAACAGCCAGGAGAAGGTGGGTTGGAGGAGAGGGGCGTGGCAGATGGAGTCCGGCAAGATGGGCACTCTTCCTCCCACAGGACCCAGAGGTGGTCTGGAACCTGCTCTCAGACTGCATCCCTGCGGGTGGACTTGCCTTCGGCTGCCAAGCTAAGAGGCACCTGAGCGAGTATTTCCTCCTCCTGCCTGTGAAGTGGTCACCTAGATCTCTGGCTTAAGCATCACCGGGGGTTGCCCTGGCCGGTTTGGCTCAGTGGATGGAGGGTCAGCCTGAGGACTGAAGGGTCTGGGGTTCGATGCCAGTCAAGGGTATGTGCCTGGGTTGTGGGCACATCCCCAGTGGGAGGTTCCAGTCTGGTCGAGGGCACATGCCCAGGTTGCAGGCTTGATCCCATTGTGGGATGTGCAGGAGGCAGCTGATGGATGATTCTCTCTCATCACTGATGTTTTTCTCTCTCTCCCTCTCCCTTCCTTTCTAAAACACACACACACACACACACACACACACACACACACACACATATATATATATGTATATATATATATATATATATATGAATGAACCACCTGGGACAGTTAATACACTCCCAGCCACCCCTGAGCCTTAGGAAAAACACACTTCCAGGGCCTGACCCAGATGTGCCCAAAGGAGATTGTGCAGGCGAGTGCACAGGGGTCTGTATTTTAACGAGCACCTCACGTGACCCTTTATCTTCTGGCAAATTTGGAAAGTTTGATGGGATCCAGTGCAGCCTCTGGGGGCCTGGACTTGGACTCGGTAAGGACCAGGTTGGCGAGGACTGCACTGTTTGAGCGCCTACTGTTTGTCTCACAAGGCAGCCTGCCTTTGGACTTCCTCTCCTCTGACACTGAAATGTTCGGAGGTACTACCCTCAGCCAAAACAGTGTTTGCACTTCTGTGACTCACTTCTTGTGTTAATTGCACCTCCTTGCATAACTTCCCTCTTTTTCAGAGTTGTTGGTGAAGAGGGAAATCCCGGTGTGCTTTGCTTAGAGAAGTGCTAGATAAATTATTAATATTTACCGTTTTCCACATCCTTCCCACGGTGCAGTCTCTCACCTTTTTGTAGTCTCTGAATCCTTATTCTTTAAAAAAAATTTTATTATAGTGGACTACAGTATTCTCTTAGTAGCAGGGAGACAGCGTAGTGATTCAGCATTTACCTACTTTACGATGTGATCACCACAGGGAGTTAATACCTGTACTTGTATGTCACTGTGCAAGTCATTACAGCATTCTGATTTTTTATTTTTATTTATTTTAAATATATTTTATTCATTTTTTACAGAGAGGAAGGGAGAGAGTTAGAAACATTGATCAGCTGCCTCCTGCACACCTCCCACTGGGGATGTGCCCACAACCCAGGCACATGCCCTTGACCAGAATCGAACCCCGGACCTTTTAGTCCACAGGCTGACGCTCTATCCACTGAGCCAGACTGGCCAGGGCAGCATTCTTGATTATATTCCCTATGCTGTACATTACCTCCCCATGGCTTTCTTATCTTATAACTGGAAGTTTGTGCCCTTTAGTCTCCTTCACTTCTTTCTACCTATATGAGCTATATATCACTTCTTTATCTACTCATCTATCGATGGACACTGAGGTGGTTTTCAGATCGGGGTTATTGTAAATAATGCTGCAATGACCATATGGAAGTGCATATCTTTTCAAGTCAGTGTCTTTGTCAGCTTCATGAACTACTGTTGATGGGGCATTTAACTCCTATGTTCCTCATGACTGCCTTGTAAGGTGCTTCCTGATAGTCCCATTATGCAGATGAGGACGCTGAGGCACAGACAATTTCCAGACGGTGCTCCCGGTGTCAGAGCCAGCAAACGGTGGAGCCGAGATGTAGCTCAGGCAGTCCTGTTCTCCTGACCCCTTCAAGGCTTGGTCCACCTGTCCACCTGACCTGATTCTAGGACTTTCTCTTTCCTAAGTAAGGCCCTGTCAACATAAGAAGCATTCCACACCTGGGGCAAGTTTGTGTGAGTTTATCTGAGCCAAATAATGATGACAGTTGCTGAGCTCAAATGCTCGGAGAGGATCCGTTTTGCAGTTTCTTTTATGCATGTGAACTTAAGGCGGGAACGAAGGAAGATTGTAATGAGGTGGGAGGAAGCGAGGTGGGGCTTGGATTCCAGGATCCTTAACACAATTATGTGTTCTCTTGAGGATGCTTATGCCTTCCAGAGACATTTCTTCCACCCTTTCAAAGTGTGTTAACCCCCTTTCAAAGGTGTGTTAACCCCAATGCACAAGAACAATGGACAGGGCTGGCTTAAAACCCTCAGGAAAGAGGT
Organism: Lasiurus borealis; assembly: GCA_004026805.1. Lineage (NCBI taxonomy): Eukaryota > Metazoa > Chordata > Mammalia > Chiroptera > Vespertilionidae > Lasiurus > Lasiurus borealis. The sequence continues at coordinate 81,306 of PVJN01004530.1, forward strand.
TATAGGCCTGGGGCGTGGCTACGCACCATGACCTGCCCAGTTAGGAGTCTGTGACTTCTGACAGCACCTGTTTTTGTCCACTGTGCCTTCGCTCTCCGTGGAAATGGGGGAGAGCTGATCATTATCCTGTATGAACACCCCTTGCCATGTAGCTGAAACATGTGCAGCTGACTCTATTGGGCTCTCAGTTAAGGCGCAGCTAGCTCCTTATTGGTTTTATTCCTGATGAGTCATTCATCGAGACGTGTCAGGTCTGTAACTGCCAATGAAATGTGGGATAAAGAATCCCTTCTGGCCAAAGCCGATTTGGCTCAATGGATGGAGTGTCGGCCTATGGACTGAAGGGTCCCGTGTTCGGTTCCAGTCAAGGGTATGTGCCTTGGTTGCAGGTACATCCCCTGTGGGGGGTGTGCAGAAGGCAGCTGATCGATGTCTCCCTTTCATCGATGTTTCTCTCTCTCTATCACTCTCCTTTCCTCTCTGTAAAAAATCAATAAAATATATTAAAAAAAAAGAATCCCTTCTGGCACATAGTTGTTGCCAAATACAGTGGTACCTCGAGATACGAGTTTATTTCATTCTGTAACCTTGAGGCGTGGGAAACTATGAGACACTCAAGTCGTAGGTCATGTGCAGCCGGCCGATCCTCGCGATTACTTGTATCTCAAGTGTTGCTCTTATGTTGCTCGTATTTCAAAGCAAAAACCGCTCGCTCAACGGCTCGTATCTCAAAAATCTCATATGTTAGGGCACTCGTATCTCGAGGTACCACTGTACATAGGAAGCACAGGCCTCACTTGCATGAGGCTGGACGGGACTGGCTGCCAGCAGGACGTCCTGGAGAGAGGCACAACATGAGACGGAGCGCCCTCTTTCCCCCTCCCAGCTGCTCCCCCTCCCAGTGGCATGTCCAGGAGCCCTGGCTGTGCCGCACCCCCTCATACAGGGTGTGCCCTGCCCCTGGCTTAGTGAGGAAGCTCAGTCCTGGGGGCGCGGGGGTATTGGTGCCTCAGCCAGCATCTTGCTGCTCGAAGACTCAGCCCAGGGCCCAGCGGTGTTGGTGTGATGCTGGCTCAGCGCTCTGCCCTCGGCTCCAGCACACCTATGCCCTCGGGAAAGCCTGCATTCCCCTGGAGACGTTGGTCGCTAACCCCAGGCGACTCTCAGGGGACTTTTCACCTGCTAGTTTTTTTTGTAGCTGCTCCCATTCCCGGGAGCCTGAAAGCACCTCAATGGTTCAGAGTGGCTTTGGGGCCCCTTTAAATCCCCTACTGTGCATCACACACAGTGGGGATGAGAGTGTCGTCGCGTTGTCAGTGTGTCTTCTTTAAGCCGCCTAGGAGGCATGTTATTACATGATGAGTCCCCTTTCATTTTCTCAGTGTAGGTGAGCTCTAGCGTGGAGACTGCAGTCTAGTGAGGAGCTGGGCACACACGCATGTGCTATGTGTCCCAGTGCTGCTGGTCATGCACACAGCGGGTGCCTCTGTTCATCAGACACATTTCCCAGTGATTTGTCTTCTTGAGTGAATGCCAAGTGAGTCCCCTTCACAGTGGGAGGTTTTCTTCTACGCGATGAGATGGTTCTGGTTCTTTCTGTGAAACTCGGGGGAACCACTGTCTGTCCAGGGGCGCCCTCCTGGGATTCGCCAGGCCAGTTCCTGTTTCCCCGGCCCCTTCAGCCCAGAGGTCAGATGGTGTGGGATCGGGGGAGTCAGGAATCCTGAGCTTATCTCAGATGCAAAGTCACCAGAGTTTTGAGTGAGTGAGGATTAGTAGGGAGTGGGGTGCAGAGGTACCCCTTTTGCTTCCTTTTTTTTCCCCAATATGACCTCCCCCTTGAGAAAGGTCCCGATACTTTGAACAGGTAAGGCCTGTGCAGGTGGGACCTGTGTCACCGGCGATGGGTTTGCACATTTTTTCCCGGATGCTGACGCCTCCTCTGGCATCAGCCAACTTCCTGCTTGAGCCTCCATTTCCTGCTCCCCGTTTTTCCTGTGAGGTGATGGAGCAGATATGGACTCAGTACTCAGAATGTGCTTGATATTGGACTAGAGGCCAATAGGGTGCAGCCAGGGTCCCTTCTCTTGTTGGTCTTGGGTGACACTGACCCTCCCCAAGGGGTCATTCGCTGGGAATGATGCGTCTTCGGAGGAAACGCATTAGGTGGTGGAGACGTTGCTGAATGGATATGGAGGTTGCAGGATGATAAGCAAGAACTTAAGTCTAAGAGGAGCAGGCTCTCCTTGGGGCGCTGACTCCAGTTGCAACCCCAGGTAGTGACTGTTCTAGAAGGGGGCGTGCCTGTCTTTGAGAGCCAGAAAGGAAGGATGGGTAACTGCCTGTGGATGTCAGAGAAGCTTCCTGAAACAGGGCCTCCTCGGCTGGGTCTTGAAGGTCACGGCGAGCAGAGGTGGAAGCCCACACCTGAGCTGTCGTGCTTGGAATCATGGGATTGCACGGGGGTGGTGGTCAGTCTGTCCACGGAGATCACCCAGCCGGGGTCTCTGACATCAGCCGCTCAACCAGGTAGGTCAAGGGTCTGAGTGGGAGAAGCAGGAGGAACCTCTGATCTCGGCCACCAATGCCCGTGCTAACTCTCATCATCAGAAATCCCGTCTCCGTGCATCCGATCGTCCAATGTTTGCGCATCCCTGTAGCTTTGGCACAGTATTCTCATCCCGCCCCCACCCTCCTCCATGCCCCCATCTTTGGCCCCTGGTGATTGTGTATTAATAGCAGCGATTAAGCCGCCTCATCTAGTCAGGGAGGAGATATTAATCTTCATCAGGCCCAGGGAGGTGCTGATGTTTCTCTGCTCTTCCCACCCTCCCCTCTCCTCTGCCCCCTCTCCCCTCCCCACCCATTCCCCCCAGTGAGCCAGGAGCTGCTCCCGTGTCTGTGGGAAACTCCTTCATCTGCTTCTACGGGTGCATTTTTGGGGGGTCGCTTCTCTGCCCGCCTCCCTGAGCTTCTCTGCGCCCCAGCATCACAGGCTGCCATTGGAGACCACTGCCAGGAGAGGGAGGAGGGGGGCCGGCTGCCTCAGATGGAAGCTGCCAGCGTCCTGGTCCGGCTGCCGCTGAGAATATCAGAGCCGGGCGGGCGGCTGTGCGCTCTTGGGTTTATTATGAGAGTCTGTTCAGGCCTCGGAGAGACGCGCCCATCCCCGGGCGCCTTCTTCATGCTGTGTCTCTGCGACCAGCAGTGAGTGGCGATGCCGGTGCCAGGGGCAGGAGGCGGAGAGTCAGAAGGGGAAGCAGGCTTTTCTCAAAGCGCGGCACCCCGGGGCCGTGCTGCCCTGTGAATTGACTGCTAATAATAGCTTATCTTGCCTGCGCCTGGAGACTCTATTATTCAGCAGAGGAGTCCTGTGGAGAGTGAAGGAGGATGCGGCTGGCGATCACGCCTGGGCGGCGGGCATCAGTGGGGCTGGTCCCTGGTACCCGGGAAGCCTGGCTCCAGCCGCCGGAGAGGCCTGCTTCCGTGTTCCTTTGGAGGCAGAGATGCCAGGACAGACATGATCCCCTCTTCCCCATCTTCTCCCCTCAGGGGTCAGTTGAGGCCCTGCCGGCTGCCATATGCCAGCTGTGGGAGGACATGATTAGTTTCTCTCCAAAAAGGAAGAATCTCAGACGGCCACTCCCCCTCTAGACTAGCCACGGCCCTCGCACCCGCACCCACACCACCTCCCGGGGTCCTCTTACTGCCCTGGGCTCAGCGGACTGGCCTTTTCTCAGCTTTCCTGCACATGTGGGTTGGGGAACTGGTTGGCATCTCACAATCTTCTCACTCTGAGGGACTCCCAGGACATTAAATCAGCAGAAGTCTTGGCTGGGTGGCTCAGTGGATAGTTTGTTGGCCCTCAGACAGGTTCACTTCCAGTCAAGGGCACGAACCTCAGTTGCAAGCCCCATCCCCAGCTCTGGTCAGCGAAGGCAGCTGATCGATGTGACTCTCTCACATCATCTCTCTGTCTTTCCCCATCCCTTCCACTCTCTAAAAATCACTGAAAAGATAATCACGTGTGAGGATGAACAACAGAAAAACAGTAATAAAAGGAGTTAGCAGAACATGACGGCATATGTATGGTAAGGAATCAAGTACTACATCATCTCGGCCTCCCCACCCACCGGGCATGGAACTCAATGGGTGGCGTGAGAAAATTGCCTCTCCTTTCTCGAATCTGTGAAATAAGGTGTTGGGAGAGTTCCACAGATTTGAGGTGCATTGCCATCACCTCAGAAAGTTAAAACTGAAAATCAACTCAAAATGGACCAGAAAGGTTAAAGTCCGTGGTGCTCGGGCAGCTAAACGGCCGTCTCGGATGGTGATTAAAGAAAACTGAATTTATTGAAGGAAAAGGGTATTATCCAAAGGGAAGGGCTACACAGAGAAAGGGGGGGCCTTGGAGACAGGTTCCTGGGGTTAGCTGCTGCCCATCGCCCCCCTGGTTACAAGTCTCACGGAGGGCCTTAGAGGTTGGGGGGTACATGCCTGTGGGAGGGTGGCCTGGGCGTGCTCATTAGAGGAGGAATGCTCACTGGGTTCTTCGCTCTGAGCTTGTTTATCTCTTTTCTGCAGGTGGAAATCTTAGGGGAGGTCTCGGTTGGCAAACTCATTAGTCAGCGGAGCCAAATATCAACAGTACAACGATTGAAATTTCTTTTGAGAGCCAAATATTTTTAAACTTCAACTTCTTCTAATGCCACTTCTTCAAAACAGACTTGCCCGGGCCGTGGTGTTTTGTGGAAGAGCCACACTCAAGGGGCCAAAGAGCTGCATGTGGCTCGGGAGCCGAGGTTTGCCGACCACTGCCATCGACTATCCATTAGCTTTCCAGGGGTGCTCTTGCAGCGTCGTGGTCTCCCCGGATTGTGCATGGGTCATTAGTCAGTGTAGCCGGTACTGAGGTAACCAGATGTCATATGTCTGGTTTTGCTGTTTTTTTTCTGGATCTGGAGTTGAAATACCACTGAGACCTAAGTGTTGTCTTGAGGAGGAAAAGGTCAGCGGGTCTAAACTGCATGGCGCACATAGTAGGACTTCCAAAAATGTCTGTGGAAATGAACCCGTTGGTAGAAGAAAGGTAGTATGGGGGGTGGTAGACTCTAGAATTCTTTTGCACGTAACCCAGGTCCAGAAGTGGTTACATGAGAGATTCAGGGATGGCAGGCCCCCCTCTCTCCCTGGGCTAAGAGGGCTGCTCTTCTTTCTCCAGGGTGTGCGCTGCTCTCGCAACTTCTAGAAAAGAATTTTTAAAAGGCCCCGCTAGGCAGTATCTGCCCCTTTCTGTGATGTAAACTCTCCCACTAGGAGGAGCCACCAGCACTCCAGTGGAGCCGGCTGCCTGAATGCCCTTCTCTCAGCCGATTCCTGGTTGTTGCTGGGATTTCGTTCAGACCTCGCTTCTCCCGGGATGGCGCTCTTGACCAGCGCCCACCTGGCCCTTGCTGGCAGAAGCTCCGTTTCACGCGCCTCCTTGTTAACGTTGGTTATAAATAGCACTTCCCAGATCGCATCATCATTGTGTGGCCTTGGACGGCTCCCTTCTGCTCTGCGCTCTGTGGGTGGGCACCAGCTGGGCTTTTATGCATCCCTTGAACCCGGTGCAAGTACAAGGTCAAAGTCGGAGAAGATGCTCAACACGTGTGTTGGAGGCAGGCCTGCTTTGACTCTCAAGGACAATAACCTTTGTTCTTAGCTCAGGAGGAGTGCTTCATGGTGGTGCCCGCTCGATTCCTGCCCATGTTAGTTGCCACTCACGCAGCTCTGCTCAGGTTTGAAAAGAGCGGTGGTTGGGCTGGTGATGAGATACAGGTCCATTCCCTGAACCCAGGAGCAGGAAGTCACGCTCAGTGTTTACCTGGAATGTTGGAAATCAAGGCTTTTCATCACGGATATAGGAAGCCACAAGGGTCTGTCTAGCTCTCTGTCTCTCCATCTTTTCCCTCTGACTTTCTCCCGGTCTTTCTCTCTTGTTTCCCGATACCATATGCTGCCCTCTCCGCCTTTCTTTATATATCAGCTGAGTTCCCCTCCCCCTCCTCCTCCTGTTTGGCTACCTGTGTTCTTTCTTTCTTTGCACAACCCAGTATGGTCCACCAGCCCCCACTCTGTATGTTGCCAACTTAGGCACCTCCTGTCACTAATAGCTTCCGTTGTATGTGTCTTCATTTAAAATTAGAGGCCTGGTGCACGAAATTTGTGCACTCGGGGTGGGCGGGGGGTGTCCCTTAGCCCAGATTTCAAGAGGATGCAGGCCAGGCCAAGAGACCCCATTGGTGCATGATCAGGGCCGGAGAGAGATGCAGGAGATTGGCCAGCTGGGGAGGGCTCCAGGGTATGTCCGGCCCATCTTACTCAGTCCCAATTGGCTGGACCTCAGCAGCAAGCTAACCTAGTCAGAGCATCTGCCCCTGGTGGTCAGTGCATGTCACAGCGAGCAGTTGAGCGGCCTTAGCATATCATTAGCTTAGTATACTTCGGTTGGTTGAATGGCCTACTGGACGACTGGATACTTAGCATATTAGGCTTTTATTACATAGGACTAGCGGTCCATTGCAGGAAGATTCCTGCAAGAATAGGTCTTCCTACGGCCTTCTCTGCTGCTCCACCTGCTTCCCTCCCTTCTCCGCACCCCTGCCTGCTTCCTGCTCTGCCTGCTTCCCTCTTTTTGCCACCTTCCCGCTTCCTTCTCTGCAGCTTCGCTCCCTTCTGCAGCATTTGGCTTCCTTCTACGCTGTCTTCAGTCTTCACTCTGCGTCTGGATATGCAAATTAGAAGCCATCTTGGTTGGGCTAATTTGCATACTTGATCCTGAGTGGCCGGTGGGTGTAGCGGAGATACGGTCAATTTGCATGTTTCTCTTTTATTAGCTAGGATTCCCCTGAGAATGTGTACGATGGGCTCAGCACTGTTGGGTAAAGCTTCCAGGGGCCATTGTGGATCAGGGACGTGTGGCTGATATAACCTGTGGAGGGGAGAGCAGTGTCAGGATGGGGCACAGCTATGGACTTGAGGTTGGGGTAGCCACTTCATCCTCCGGAAAATAATGGCAGCTCAGGATGGACGAAGCCCAGGCTGTCGGCCATGCGTCCCGCCGGCTCTTTGGGGGTGTATGGGGTTCCACCCAATAGGAACTGCACTCTATTAAAAGTACTCTGGCTTCAGCTTCTGGGATCGCCTCTGGGAGCCCAGTCAACACGGTAATTAATTATCCTCCGTGTGAGCAGATTTCCTGTAAAAAGCCTCCTGTCTGTTTATTTTTTTAGCCTCATCCCGCGCCTTCCAGTGTGTCCAACCTCCTTCCCTGCATCCATTGGTCACTGTCTTGGCTTTCTCCCCAGCATCTGGTTTGTCTCTGCAGAGGGTGGTGACGTGCCGGGCCGGCTGGGGTTCGGATGGACCACACTTCGCAGGAGTCCTCAGAGGAGGAGGGTGGGTCTCGGCTGTGGTCTGTCTCTTCGATTGATACCTGAAGGTGTGGACATGTTTGGGCACTTGCTCTCTGGACACAGTTCGTCAGTGTGCTAACAGGGGACTGTGAACTAACAGTAAATAATAGCACACACATTTGACTTGACGCAGGGAACGTATAGCTAGTACCTAGCATTGTCCGCAGTGAGTCGGAAAAGGTTGCCCACGCTTCAGTATGATGACTGAGCCTCTATATTTTTTATTTCTGAGCCTCTTCTTACATGGTGTATATCACGAGGCATTGCGGGAACCTAGCAGTGACAAAGGGAAAGGCTTTAGAGCTGAGGGGGCAGGAATAAAAGCAGAGTGATGACAAAGAAGAGGCTCTCTCGGGGGTGTCACTGAATGGTGAATGCAGTGGGCGGGGTTGGAATGGGGTGGACAGCCTGGCTCTTGGGGACATGACTTTGGAGGACCATGCTGGGAAAAGGTGAGGACGTGATGGGTGACGTGGTGCCAGGTGAGGTTTTGGTCATCTTCGTCCTTCAGGCATTGTGTCCTTCTCCGTTGGTTGCATCAGAGAGAGGGTGAATGCCAGGGAAGTGTGTGTCGGGTAAACAGCTCTCAGAGAACCTGTGGCTGAGGGCACTCCTGTCCCATTGTGGAAGTGGGTTTATGGGCCCTCAAGGGCTCCTGTGGCTTTTTGGGGGGGAGGAGGGATTTCTCCAGTGTTGGCACCTGACCTTAAGCAAGTACCAAGGAGGTGAGGAGAACTGGGCCAGCCGAGGAATGAAACCTGTACCCTTGTGGCAGCTGAAAGACTTACAAAGTACCTTCCAGAAGAGAGCCTGATGGGAAGCAGTGGTGACTGGCTTTCTGATAGCCAGAGGCACTAATTGTGACAGAGTATTGCACCATCGAATAGGGTACATACGTACCTGGTACACTGTGGTGGTGGGTGAGCCGGTAGATGGACAGTTGGATGGATGGAAGAGA